>JAYMFT010283230.1:0-10462 GCA_038088735.1 Panulirus argus | reverse complement strand
TTCTCAAAAATTTGTAAATACTTTCCCTGTCTGTCTTTCCCAATTTCTCAACTCCCTCTATATTTCAATTAGGGCCCAGCGTTGATGTGGACTTTTGTCTGTGACTGAAGCCTTAAAAAAAAAAGGGGGGGGGCAACACAGGGTAAAGTATGCTTCCAACAAGCAGTGCAGATTCGAGTGGTTCACTGGAATGCAAGCAGAATAAATAATGCAAAAATATGAGTGGTAGATAATCTTAAGAAAGGCATTTCAAACTGATTTTGTGCAATTTGTAAAGGGTTAGATCCTAAAGGTTACTGAGCACTTTTTAGCATGAAAAGGGTATATAAAAACTTAAAAAGTTATTCACAAAGAATTATATGTTTTGGCTTCTTTTAAAATATGTCAAAAAACTTAAAATTAATAATATATATAATTACATTTTTGTGCTTCTTTTAATAAATTCATCAGTCTGTTTATATTGATATTGTCTAAAATTTTTCCAATAGTTTATTCCTTCCCCTGATATCATCTAATTAATATCTGACTCCGGGACTCAATTAATACAGGATGACCATTACTCAGCTGACAGAGAAATATCTCAAAATAGTGAATCCTTTTGAAGGAGGGTCATACTTCAGCACCTTTCTTTATCCCCTGTAGTTTAATATTCTTTTGGGTCTCCAAGTCCCATCTAGCATCTCATTTACACCTAGCAAAATTATCTGTTCTGCTCATAATATCATTTTGAGGTATAACCCTCGTGAATAGATAGCTAGAATAGGGTCGCTTTAGCCTTAACAAATACTATTTAATCACAAGTGATACCAATTACAACAGCAAAATTCTACGCTCATGTTCTGAGTAGTTTCTTACTAACCAGCCTTGAACATTTTGAACTATGGCATGGACTGCAGCACAGTATGATCTGGCTTGAAGTGCACTCCAAGAATCGGAGTAGACTGCAAGTTTTTGCGTAATAAATTAATCAAATAATAGACTGCATGTTTCTTTGTTGGGATTACTTTATCATCTTAAGTGTAGCATGAATACCATACAATTCTGCAGCAAACAAGGAAAATTCACTTGGTAGTTTTGATGTATTAGATTATTTTTCAATAACTAAAGCAAAGCCTATATCTTCATCACATTCTGAGTCATAAATAAATATCTTTATCCTGTTTGCATGAAAAGTATATTTCCGAAAGAATTCACCTTTTGTATCATGCCAAAGGAATTTATTTTTTCTAATACAAGAAGCAATGCACTTTTGGCTGTTTTCACCCAGGCCCTGTAAAGTTTGCTCCTAAGAGCCTTCCAAGAAGGGAACATATGAAAAATGTAATTATAGGATTATACTTCCTAGCCAAATACAAGAAACTCCAGTATATATGTGACTCACATATCTACAAAACCCAAAACAACAGCACATTTCAATTTTTCCCCATAAAGGTAAAATCCCAAAACAATGGCATCCATCATTCTCCCTACGGATAAAAACCCAAATGACTGCACCATTTAACTTTTCCCCTTCCAGCATTCAAGAATTTTTCAGCACACAAAGGATGCTTTATTTCACTAAATTCACAAAATCATTTGATAATTAATGAATTCATACTTCCTATGAGATCCCACAACGGGATAGCAACAAGATGATGGTCCTTACCTCTCCCTCCCCCTCCAGACTTTTTTCAACACAGTACCAATTAGGATATGTTCTATATTCTTCCCCAGTCCACCTTTCTCACTGACAGATGAATTACAATTATAGTACTGTATTTATATATGAATTTCTTAAAATCTCCTTCCCCATACTGTATAAATAGGTACAAATATACGGTATTTTTTCATTCACATTACCCAAAATGCCCTATGTAATTTGCTGCCAAATTTTCTCTTATAAAGTATCACACTAAAATCCTAAAATTGTCTTGCAACCATTTCACAGGATTTTCATAACAATGCAGAGTAGCATTTCAACTAACATCAACATACACAAAATGCTTTTCATACATCATAAAATAGAAAGATTAATAAAAAGGTACTTCCAGTATTAACCATACTTTTCTAACATTGTGGCACTCCCATTGCCTTTGCCTTTATGTGCATCTGGATATAATGTAAATAAACAACAGTGGTATGGGAGTCCTCCCTGCTTTCCTCCACTCTTTGAGTGATGGCTTGAAATTGGATTTGTTACTGTGATATAATAGTGTATGGCATCTAATCAATAAATGTGAAGAAATATATTTATTCATTATGATAATCTTTAATGAATTTAAGTAACACATAACAACTTATGTAAGAAAATAGGCCTAGGAATATTCCTAAAGAATAAATGAATATATTACGTTGAAGAAAAATTAGCTTTTTTTAGTTTCACTTACAGTAACACTTTTCAGGAATGCATACGATATGTTTATCAAGTGGCTCCTATACACTTTTGAGTAAGGCTATAAATAATTTTCTCATTCTGTTATAATTACAGCACCTTTATCATTTTCCTGTATATTTTGGTAGCAAGTTTTTCTTCTCTCACATCTGTAAGATTCAGTAAAACAGCACTATCAAGGTCCTAAAGGGGTCATTGAAGATGGAGTCTACTGTAACGATATGAATGATTATGAGAACTTTCACAAGGGACAGAAAGTTAATGATGAAAACTTTGAATGTCTACAGACAGAGAAAGCAAAATGGTATACAAAACTGCTGGTTAAACAAAAGGAAGTTAACAATTTGGAAAGATTACAGTAGCACTTCACAATAAAACTGATGGTGTAGAGCATGTAAACTACCATGATAGGCTGAAAGAACTTGAATTCAACAGTCTAGAAGGGAGAAGAGAAAGATACAAGACAAAATACACAAGGAAGCAAACAGTAGACAAAGAATATTTCAAATACATAAACATCTCCGGTAGAAACTTTCAGACTTATGAGGCTGGGAATAGTTCCTAGGAACATGCTACAAAAATATCAGAGTGAAATATATGAATGTCTTTCAAAGAAACTTTAGATTATCAAATGCAATGCCAGAGGAACTGAGAAACACGCATGGAATGATTGCAGAAACAATCAAAAGATTAAACTCGTGGCTGAAGTCAATATCTAATGATCCCTGCATTCGATAATTCTGTAGGAGTAAGCAGCAGAGAGAAACAACATAAATGAACAACCAAAACCTATTAATAAAAAACAGAGAGAGAGTACAACTCATGGGGCCCCATCTCCTCAACCTTCTGAGCCATTAAGCAGACTATTTAGCTTTTGTAAGCTGCCAGTATTTACTGACCCATTGGTTGGTATATTATATCCAACCACCACTCTAACACTAAACTAATACTTCTTAACACCCTTTCTAACTTTCTTTTCACCCAGCTTTTTGCCATGGCCTCTGGTTAGTATGGTGCTGTAGCTCTTGAAGAATTGTTCCTTCTCAGTAACAGGTCCCACCTCTCTCTCCTCTCCTTCACAGACACAGAGAGTGTGAGATGCAATGCAGCAAAAAAAAAAAATAACAAATTCAAGGGGTGCACAGAGTTGAAGATATTAAGCAGAGAGAAAAAACTGAATGTATGGCAAGACTGGCACATCTCACTGAAGAACACGTACATTCAAACATCCTTTAAAATGTTTGAACTGGCAGCAAAGGAAGGTGAGTGTCAATATGGGGAAGCATGCAGATTTTGCTATCTAGAATTGTGCAAATCAACACTAGAAATTAAGTGTATTTTAAATGAGTACTACGAGGGCCAACACATATCATGGACAATGAGATATATCCCTTATGCCCATCATAATGCAGAGGAAGGGGAAAAATACCACAGGAGGATATGACACTGGTCTCCCACTTAAGAATATTAAAGGAAGTGAAAGCAATCTGCAAAGTTCAGAAAGACACAGCATGTTAATACCCAAAAAGCTTACAGACAAGCCATGTTGCATCCTTAATATATGCCAACATACATTTCAGTTTTAATACCTAATGGATAAAATTGAAGGATGTGATCTATGAGATGTCTGGGACACAACATCTTTAATGTCTTCAGAGGTCTTCACCCCCAAAGCCCGGGCTGAACCCTAGCTGTCGGAATGGGTCATTGGTCAACCCATCCATTGGAAGCAATAGCCCTCAGGCCTACACAGCCCTAACAGCCTGGCTGGGGTGTTATGCTTTGTGGGTACTTCTCCAATGCTCTCTTGAAATTTTCTATCAAGCATTCCAAGCTATTTCTGATAGCAGAATGCAAGGTGTTGAAAAGTCTTGGGCATGGGATGTTTAAGGCATTTTCTCTTTTTGTGCATATCACACCTTTGGATCTCAGAAGTGTTTTACAAAATCTTCCATGCTTGTCATACCAGTAGGATGTTATTTCTAAATGAAAGTTGGGAACCATATCTTCTACAATTTTCCCGGTACAGATGATGAAATATGTCCTGTCTGCACTCCAGGGAGTATAGCTTCCAAGATTTCAGTCATTCCCAGTAATCTAGTTCCATTGCTGTGAAAGATCTCAGGACACTTTCTCAAGGAAAAACACCAAAACAGAGGATTGTGTAAATGACATGACCACTCTGGTACTCCATACATGCAACATGCATATACCAATATGAAATCACAAAATGTCTAGGGTAGAATGAGAAAGTCGAGCACTTTATAAGGATTGTAAAAGAATTGTAGACCTTCTAAGAAGCAACTGCTCATTCCAGCATAGGAAAGAAAATCTATCAAATGAATTATTGGACAGAGACCATAAACTTAAAATGTTCTATGAAATTCATATAAAAAAAAAAAGTTAAAGGCTGTTATTGAAATAAGTGATAATCCAAAACACTTTATCTCGTATGTAAAATGTAAATCCAGGATGACAAATTCCATCAGCCTGCTAAAAACACAAGGTATTCTTACAGATGATTTCCAGATGAGTGAGATTCTAAAAACACAGTGAATCAGTATCATACGTGCCAAACACCACATTAAAGATACACGAGCTAACAAATCTCTTCCTGAACAAATACCTCAATGGTGCACAGAGCATATATCACCATCTTAACACAGGATACTGAGAAGGACAAGGGGTGTCCATGCACTCAGCCCAAGACCTTGACTAACACACCTTAGTCTTAAATAAATGCAAAACACCTTAAGCACAAGCACTAAATATCCTTTGGAGAAACAGTCTAGATTCTGGCATCATTCTTAAAAGTTTGAAACTGGCTCACATCACACCACTCCACAATGGTGGAAGCAGAGCAGTCCCACAATACTTTTGACCATTAGTATTAACACTACACATGAATAAAATCTTCAAGAGTCCTACAAGGCATTCAAGGAAATGAGCAATCTACATAACCCAAGGCAAAATGGTTTCCAAGTGGGAAGATCTTGCTTCATTCAGTTGCTTGACCACTATGATAGGATTGTTGAAATTCTGGAAAACAACAAAATGCTGACATGATTTTCAAAGACTTTGCAAAAGCATTTGACCAATGTGATCATGGTGTCATAGCACTAACAATGCTAAAGATAGAAATTAATAGAAGAACGGCGAGATGGACATACAATATTTTAACTAATAGAACACAATGCACAGCTGTAACCATGCCATCCCTAGTACCCTAAGGAAATGTCCTTGCACCCTTCCTATTCCTCATTTCTATATATCAAATTGAAACAAGTATACAACAGTTTTGATGCAAGTATGAGACAGTTTCATATCATCTTCTGCAGAGGATACAAGATTGATTTTATGTTAGTTGAGAGGACATGGGCAGCTGAGGCCCTAATCAAGCCGATCGCAATAACGCTATATATATATATATATATATATATATATATATATATATATATATATATATATATATATATATATCCTTTTCATTACACTTGAACGCTGTTTCCCGCACCAGCGAGGTAGCACCAGGAAACAGACGAAGAAAGACCCATCCAGTCATATAAACATATATGAATACATGCACACACATACACATGCATATACACATGTACATATTCATATTTGCTTGCTTCCATCCATTCCTGACACCACCCCGCCCCACAAGAAATAGCATCACCACACCCTGTGTCAGTGAGGCAGTGCCAGGAAACAGATGAAAAAGGCCACATTTGCCCACACTCAGTCTCTAGTTGTCATGTGCAATGCATCGAAAACACAGCTCCCTAACCACATTCAGGCCCTACAGACCTTTCCATGGTTTGCACCAGATGTTTCACAAGTCCTGGTTCAGTCCACTGACAGCACGTCGATCCCAGTATGCCACATCATTCCAATTCACTCTATTCCATGCACACCTTTCACCCTCTTGCATGTTCAAGCCCTGACCGCTTAAAATCCCTTTCACTCCATCCTTCACCTCCAATTTGGTTTCCCACTTCTTGTTCCCTTCACCTCTGACACATATACCCTCTTTGTCAACCTTTCCTCACTCATTCGTTCCATATGTCAAAACCATTTCAAAACAACCTCTTCTGCTCTTTCAACTACTCTCTTTTTATTACTACACATCTCTCCTACCCTTACATTACTTACTCGATCAAACCAACTGTTTCTTTCCCTACACCTTGAAGCTTTGGAACTCTCTACCCTCTCATGTCTTTTAGCAATGCCCATGACCTGTCAGATTCTAAAAGACGGTTTCTCATTTCCTCTAAACTTTGTAAAACTTTCCTTTGTCTCTTCCTTTTCCCTTTCATTAATTAGGGTCCAGCCTTGATGTGAACTTTTGTCCATGACTGGAGCTTGAGAGAGAGAGAGAGAGAGAGAGAGAGAGAGAGAGAGAGAGAGAGAGAGAGAGAGAGAGATGGAAAAGAGTGGTCAACATGACACACTAAAAATACCCAATTTTAAACATGCAAATTTTAATGATCTTCGCATTGCTCTTGAAAGGCAAACCTGAGATGATATTATCACTGAAAATGTCATGAACATAGCTTGGAAAAGCGTCAAAGCAGTGGAGGGAACATGAGTGCTGATGTGTAGTGGACGATCTATTTCTAAAACAAAGTCAAGGTGATGGAATAGTGACATGAAAAGGTGCATGTTGTCTACAAAAGTAGCTCATAAGAAACTCAAAACACCAATAACCAACAAGACAGAGTAAGTTATGAAAAATTTGCAGGAAAGTAAAAGAGTTATACAACAAAATAAATGTCAATATGAAGTGTACATTCCAAAAAATAACAAAAGAAACCCTAAAGAGTTTTACAGCTATGTTAGAATTAAGAGCATCATCATCCAACCAACTGGTCCATTGACTACAGAAAACAGTGACATGGTTCAAGACAATGAATCCATGGCAAAAATCTTAATTGACTTTTTTGCATCTATTTCTGGTCAAAGACACAACCTATGTTCCAAATCCAGTTTTACTGATGAGAGAATGTTCTTCAGCAAGTTGACATAAAAGCTGAAGACATACTATCAGCAATAAATGGAATGAAAATTAATAAAAAGACAGGACCTGAGGAGTTTCATCCAGTGGCAATGAAAGAGGCAGAAAATGGGATAGTTAAGCCCTTTTCAATACGTCACATGCTTTGGAAAAGTTCCAGATGAATAGTAGTTTGTTTAAAAAAAAAAAAAAAAAAAAAAAAAAAAAGTAATAAATTACTGCCCAGAAATTATCATCCAATCAGTTTATATCTGTAGTTGGAAAACTTATGGAAACCATCATATAAGATAGGATCGTAAAACATTTAGAAGACCACCACTTAAAAGACAAATCTTAGCACAGTTTTAAACAAAATCGCTGATGTCTGACATATGTGCTTGATTTCATTTATGATATAATCTACATGCATAATTTTTAATAATTATTCAATATGGTTCCACATCACTGGTTACTGGCAAAATTTAAGTCACATGGCACTGATGGGGTTGTCCTTTAGTGAATATGAAACTGGTTAGCTGTCCATAAACAAAATGCTGTGATTAATGGTCAAGCCTTAGAATGGTTCGATGTAACAAGTGGAGTGCCACAAGGATTAGTCTTGGTACTGGTCCTCTTTCTCACACATATCAATAATACTGACAATGGGCTACACTGCAAGATATCAAAATTTGCTGATGATAAAAAACTGGAAAATAAAATTAGTAATGAACATGAATGTCTACAGCTTCAAATTAACAAGACAAACTGATAGACTGGGCTCATACGTGACATGAATTATAATTACATATCGGAAGCAAAAATGAGAAGGTAAGCTACAGTGTGAAGTGTGCTGGACTGCAAAAAGACCCGAGCGTAAAAATCTCTAGTGACCTAAAACCAACGAAGCAGCGAACAGAGCAAACACAATTCTTGATTTCGTAAGTAGGTCAATCAAATTTAAATCCACAGGAATCATCCTTACTCTTTACAATTCACTGGTTCATCCCATCTTAATTTTGCGTTCACTTTTTTGGTAAAAAAATAAAGATAGAATGAAAAGAGGGCATCATCAAGCTACCACAATGATTCCTGGCTGAAAACCAGAAGGTACCAGAGCAGGTTAAATAACTTGAATATATCCAGCTTGGAAAAGAGATGGCTCAGAGGTGATCTAATACAAATATTGAAAATTATGAAAGGCTTTGATAATTTTGATCAACTTCCTCAAGACTTGATTTGTCTGATTTCACTCATAGTGATGGATACAAACTCGTTGGCAAAAGTTTTACCTCAAATGAGGCGAGGTATTTTTACTACAACAGGATTAACATATGGATTGATTTGCTAGAGTGGGTGAAAGAGCTACAAATACACTGAATAACAGACGTGATAACTGCCATTTCGCTTTAAGTCCACAACTTAACATTACTTGTGTCTCCTTAGCCAAACTGACAATTTGATGGGTCATTCTCCTTAAACTATCTGCATACCTTCTAACTTTTACTGCACTAATCTGTGATTTCTGAAATCTTCAGGGTCTTATCTCTAAACTCAACTCTTTTAGGTTCCATACCTCACACTGCTCCCTCATATTTAGCTTCCACTCTGGCCAATCTATCTCCGTGGTTGTTGATGGATCAGCCTCCACCCCCTTCTCCATCAACTGTTGTGTCCCTCAAAGTTCTGTCATGTATCCTAAACTTGCTTTTCCTTTCTATCAGAAATTTCCATTCTTCTCCAAATAACCAAAAGCACTCATATGCTAGTGACTTAACAATGAATTCCTTCACATCCTTCAATTCTGCTTCTTGTTATCTCACCACAACTTCCTCAATAAACTTGGACAGAATATCTCGGCAGGGAATACAAAATCTGGTTAAGTTTAATGCCTCCAAGACCTCATTTCTCCAACAAAAATTCCTCACAACTTTCTTCTCTCCTTCATTAGTTCTGTAATTCCACCTCTTGACTTAATGACCATACTTGGTATCACTGTAACATCCACTCTATCTTGGAAACCCCATGTTACAGAAATAGCTCAGTCTGCCACTTAAGAAACTGGGGGTACTGTTTAGATATCATAAGGTCTTTTCTTCTGAACAGCTGCTCTATTTGTACAAAGGTTTGATCTGTCCTTCTATGGAGTACCACTCTTACATCTTGGACACCCCATATTATGGAAATAGCCAAGTCAGCCTCTATGAAACTGAGACTGCTATTAAGATGTTGAAATTTCTTTTCTTCTGAAAAGCTGTTCTGTTTATACAAAGGTTTGCTCCATCCTTGTATAGAGTATTGCTCTCACGTCTGGGGTGGTTCTAGCTTTGCATCCTTATTTGACGGCTGAATCGAAAGCAGTCCAACTTGTAAACTCTTTCAGGCTAACCTCAAAACTTGCCCTGTGCTCCAACTTTGTTTCACTTTCCCTTTCCTATACGTTTTTTGCTCCTGAAAGCTAGATGCTTTTGCACCCCTACCACTAATAAGACCATGCAATACTCAGCAAGCTGCTATGCCAGTTGATTACTGTTTGGCAGTCGGCAACTCAAGGGTTAGCCGTTTTGATAACCGTTTCTTTCCCTACATCTCGAAGCTTTGGAACCCTCTAAATTCTTATATCTTTCCTAATTACTATGACCTGTCACATTTCAAAAGATAGGTTATCACTTCCGACAAAATTTGTAAATACTTTCCCTTGTCTCTTCTTTTTCCCTTTAATTAACCTTTCCAAAATTCAATTGTTTTTTTTCTATGTTAGCTGAGAGTGCACAGGCAGCTGAGGACTTAATCAAGGCAATCCCATTAATGACATATATATATATACATATATATATATATATATTTCTTTCTTTCATATATATTCGCCATTTCCTGTGTTAGCGAGGTAGCGTTAAGAACAAAGGACTAAGCCATAAAGGAAAAAATCCTCACCTGGCCCCCTTCTCTATTCCTTCTTTTGGAAAAGTGAAAACAGGAGGGGAGGATTTCCATCCCCCCACGCTCCCTCCCCCTTTAGTTGCCTTTTACGACATGCAGGGAATACGTGGGAAGTATTCTTTCTCCCCTATCCCCAGGGATATATATATATATATATA
>JAYMFT010283219.1:0-10462 GCA_038088735.1 Panulirus argus | reverse complement strand
CGATCTTATATATATTGTCTAACTGGTCCAAATAGACCTTGAGTTTGTATGTACATGTTCATTATATAACATATATTATTTTCCTTCCAAACATCCAATTAGGAAAACAAAGGCTAGAGTTTTTACCAAGAAAATAATAAAAAAAAATTTTATTTTGTTCGGGTAACATTGCTTTCGCCGCGGGCTTTTGGTCAGTCAACAAAATTGTGTTGGTTCTATTTTTCGTCTCCTGTTGTCTTTTTCATTCACTCTGTCTGGGAGGCAACTAATTTTCTCCGACATTTATTTGATGGGCTTATGTTCTTTTGATAGTTACTGGGCTGCAGCCCAATGGCTCATCCGCATCTGCACTCAGAAGGTGTGTAAATATGTAAACACGTGAAGCGGGGTGCACGTAACAGGTAGAAATCACCAATATGGGGGTGATAACAGGTCACCGTACACTGCCATGGTTATCAGGACGCTGTTTCGGACTAGTTCTCCCCTCCCCCACCTCTCCAATCTTTCATCGTTGTCACATTGCTACATTCATTCACAAAAGTAGCTAAAAATGTTGATAAGAATGTTAGAGGGCATATATAGTGAACTGTACGATAAACTACGTACATATTTAAATAATTAGTAAGTAATAAGTACTATGAATGCAATTAAGAAATGTAATCAATAATGTTTAAAAACAAAATATCCGACATCAACGTGGCCGAACTCGACGACGGCGTTCGTTTTTTAACGCTAAGTGATCACAATGCAGATTAAAGTCCCTGAGCGGGAAACCTCAGCTCATCCTGTGAGTCTGCAGCCCAATGAGGGAGACTAGGCATGTTTGCAATAAGTTCCCGAGTGAGTTCAGTTAACACAAGTAGCATTTTTATACCTAACTATAGATACTATGATGAAGATCATTTGCTCGTAATTTTCCAGCTCGCTTTTAACAGTAAAATCATTGGTAAGAGTCGTTTTATGTCCATTTAAGCTTTGGGATCACCTGACGATTAAGTCCCTTCCCGAACATTTTTCATGACTACGATAGGTTAGGTTCGTACCTAATCTGACCTAGACAGGGCCCTTGAGAGGAATTCCATCAGGAGTACAAAGTTTCTTTCGGGCCCTCTTCCCTTCTCCATTAGTCACCCTGTTTTTATCCACTACGGTTTTATGTAATGAGCTGTAAGGCCAAAAAGGGTATGGAAGATGAGATAGGGTTGGAATGAAGCGCTCTGTTGATTTTCTGAGGTCACGGGAAATTCACGGGCCCTCTTTGGACCCCCGGGCCCAGGTACGATGTACCCGCTGCACTCCACTCTCAGAGGCCCAGCCTAACTAAATCTAACCTAGTTGACCAAGAAAAATTTGGAGGGCGATTCTTCATGTGATTTAGCCTTTGTTTGCCCAATTCCTTTAGAAACACGCTAAAGATTCGTTACTCTGCGTTTAAAAGGGTTTGAGTTTTTTGGACGTCCAAGAGTACATTGTGAACGAGACATCAGTTTGATTTGACATATTCCCCTTTCCTGACACATATGCTTACAACTACTTCTCAATGTAAAGATGAACACTCATTAAACTTATCATTTTTGATAAATGGATAAATTAGCCCTAGATTTTGTTTTCACTATATTTCCTTGCATGTTTAGATTTTTCCACTGTTATATTTCCTTCTTGAGGAATTCGATTATATTCATTTTGATTAAACACTTATTCGAAAAGAATTTCAAGATTGGTTTGCAATTTTTTTAACAAATATTACAGGCACACATTCAAGCCCTATTTTCTTGCTATAACAACTCAGGGATTCATAGAAAACGTACAGAATTAGAGTTACCGTTTTCTCTTTATAGGTTAGATACATTATCTTTAATTTACTAAGGGCAGAGGAAATGTGGTGTTGTGAACATTGTATTGTATGAGTATATGCAACGATGTATTATCTATGCTTTATGATAAAATATAACACTATGATGGCCACGGTTCGGTAAACAAAAATCAATTAGAATCCACTCAAGCCAAGCCGTTCTGTGCTGCCCTCTGTCGGGAATGTAAGGAGGCTCGGTCGTCTGTCTGTTTATTTAGCGGTTAAGCCTTCCAGTGTGTAGTTTTAACATATTTTCGCGGCTAATCATCGTTAAAATGGCATAATCGTAAGTTAGTAATGCCCTTTGTGTTGACGTGTTTCATATGTGTGAGATTCTGCTAATAAGATTTAAAAATAAAGAAAAAAAACGATAAATTATGATGTCATCCGTGTTCTTGTTAAGCAGCTGATTTGTTGACATGAGAGAGCACAGCTGATTTCGTCAGCTGATGTAAACATGAGTTATCACTGTGGCGGTGAGTGTTTGTATTCCAAGGTACATATATTCACAAGTGAGTAACATTGAAATTGATCTTAATATGATTACCCTTGAAATCTTTTGTATTTCATATTTTATTAAAAGTAAGTACTCTAAATTCCAAGGTACTCTTAATGCTTTAAAGGTTTATTATTTATCAGTTAAATTGTGAGGGCTGTACTGTTTATGATCAAAGAAATATAGAAATTACAGTTGTATTATAGAGCAGTGATCCGATGTTTCATAATTAATATGTAAGATACTAATGTTAAAATTATTATCCCAGTAAAAGTGGGGAGGGTTTGGAAGATGGAGAATTTATGGGGTTAAGAATAACTATAATACTTATAGTCTATAAAGTAGGTTAATTTGTCAACAAAAATGATTAAGTGAAAGTCCATATTAGCTCTGCATTGCTGTAAGGTTTGGATAGAATCATATTGTTTTGTAATCCTTGGGTGGTGTTTTGAAAATATTGTAGTTGGAGAGTGATTTGCGGCGGTATGATTTATTGAATGATATTAAATGAGGCATTAGTAGTGAGGATGATTTATCAGAAAGCCGATGTACATGTTCTAGTTGACAGATATTAATGAAAATGGCACTATTGGATTCTTTTTAGTCCAAAAATTTATATAAAGTGTGCCTTTTATCTGTAGCAATTTCTTCCTCCACAAAGTGAGTAGGGTTAATAAAGGGAAATTTTGGAATAAAACCACACTCTACCAAGTGTTTAGAATGCAAGGGGTAGGATTTGTTAAAATCTGTCAACTTGAACTGAAGGGCTACCAATAAAGTCCAAAAGTTTAGTGGTACTCCTATATTGTTATGTTTGAGTTACTTTTGGTAATTTTACTGAGAGGGGTTCTAGAACTTGATTAACAACAAACAAAAATAGTGTCTTATTGGGTAATGCACATAAGTGATGTAGCCTAAGCAAGGAGGTGCAAGATTGTGGTAAGAAGTAGAGGTCAAGTGAGGTAGGATGAGATGTTGGTGGCAGGTTTGAAAGGAGTCCCACATTGCTGGTGAAGGTGCAGGAGCCCAAGGGAGTGGTTTTTGGCTGTCATATTTTCATGGAGCTTTGTAGTAGAAAGGTATGGCTCATGCTGTGGTCCTGAATGAACAGTGACTACTGTTTGTGTTTGTGCTGGAGGAGCACCATGGACTTGGCCGAAGCTCCGGTAGTTTCAGTTGTTTCTCAGGACAGATGGATACAGTGCCCCATGAGAGACCTGCAGAAGATGGATAGCACAGATGAGGATGGAAGATGACGTGTAAGGATTCATGTGGTGAACTGCTACTGATGGAGGAGACATCCCATGGGCTACTTTACTCGAGTCACATCTGAGGCAAGCTTACTGCCCAACTGACTCTCCCTCATTGTTGTTCAGGTATATGAGATGGCCAACTCAGGTCGCAAGGGCATTCCTAGAAGGAGAAGCTGACCCTTTTGGGAAGTATAGGAGTTGTTAACTGATGGAGACCAGAAGAAGGTGGGACTTCTTTAGGTTGAAGGTAGTTGACTCTGATCTCACATTTTCGCCACATGCCCCAGGTGAGGTTAACTAAGCCATGACGGATGGGCTGCCTAGGTCATTACTGCTGTCTCCTCTTGGGATTAAGAGGTCAGGTGAAGTTTCATGTCATACTTGTCAGGTGTTTTCATCCTGGCAGCTAGTAAGATGACACCATAAAAATATTTTGCAAATATCCTTGTACTGTGTATGAGGACATTTGCAAATGGCCATTCTTTTTGATGGCTGAGACAAAACATCCATCTGGTGCTTGTTCAGATTGTATAGGGTTTTATTTTGTTTATAAATCTAATACAAGCTGACTGAAACTAGTATAGATGGGAGAAAGTTAATATAACTTATTGTCAGTTATTCTGCTTTCTTGCATTGATGAGGAACTAATGAAATTATTCCTCCACATGTTTCTTGTCACATAGGAAATGTGGCATTTTCTTATTACAATTCTCATCATTGTAGGCAGTGTTACCCTAGCAGGTAATTGATATGTCCAGATGAGGGCAACAAATTTGTCCTGGGCCTCAGACAGCTACCACAGGTCAAGGTATTTCAGCTCTTATCTTGGGTCACTTCATTAATGAAATTTCGTTGAAAACTATGATGCTTGATGCCAGCCACTGGATATGAAAACAAAGGAACCTATCCTCTGAAATGAGGGAATTTCACTTTAGAGAGACCTCACATCTGTATACCACTCCAATATGTAAGTTAAGTTGCTTTTTTGTAATTTTATTCTGTATTAGTTAACCCCACTTATACCTTTACCTTCATAACCCTCCATACTATCAGGTTACAAATTACATGTTAGAATTGCATAGAAAACGACAGATTCGTGACAGTAGAATGAAAACCCCAAAGCTTGAAAATGTGCATCTGCATTTTGATCAGTTAATATAAAAACCACACTCTTAATTCATTATGTATAAAGAAAACAAGGAATATGGAAGGATGTAACAAAGATATCATAACTAGAAAACTTCAGTCTTCTTTCTGATGAGATAATGTGACAGTTTTGTATATAGGGAAGATGTGAACTTAATTGATGTAAAAGTAGTTAATGATAGGAGGAGTGAAAAGAATGTGCTCTAGTTTTCAAATATCTGCCACAGTTTAAACAGAGATTAGTTCCTCAATTCCAGTATTTTCTTGAATCCTATGATGTAGTGCCAACCACTTGCAACAAAAACAAAATTTCATGTCCTCCAAAATAAGGGAATTGAGCCCTTAAAAGATAGCACACATCATATGTACTGCTCTGATGTGAATGTTAGATTATTTACTGTTTTATTTGGTATTGTTATTCTGCACTATACTTATTTATTATTTAACCCCATATGCTCCCTTTCCTTCATAACACTCTGTGCTGTCAGGTTATTAAATGGTGAAATTATGTAAGAAATCAATGAATTGTTAAGAGTAGAACAAAGAATTTGATTGATTACCCCTGTGAAAAAAGAAACTTATTTCAATATTTATATTGAAAACAAGTACTCCATATGAGTTTTGTATAGTAAAGATCCCAAAATTAAAACATGTGCATCTGGTTTCTGATAAATCCTGTGAAGGTTTTGTATGTAAGGGAAAATGTGGGTTTAACTACTGTAAAAGTAGATATAAAACATTGAAAAATCAAAATAACCTATTAAAACCCAGTTGCTGATATGTGTAATGAAAGTACACAAACATCAAACTGGCCTGCTGGTGGGGATTGCATCAGTGCTCAGTTTTCTGTTAGTTTGTTGATATTCAGTAGCATTCAGACAGTCCCTTACTGGTATATTTCATGAAGAATATTGAACATTTAGATAATTCTCAACTTTAAGGGGGGTTGGATGAGGTTTTTATAAATTTTGAATTTTTTGCAAATATTTTACATTTTTTTCCGTAACTGTAAACTAAATTTTCCTTCCAGACCACAGAATTTGTTTAGAAACTGTATTTAAGAGTTAAAAGTATATTCATATATCAAAAAAAAAAAATCATTTCTGAAGTATTTTTCATCCTCAGCTTTTAATATTTGTAGGAGTTTTGCAAAATATTTCACCACAGTGCACTTAAAAGTGTCAGAATAAGGTCTGAGTGTCAAGTAGGATGCAGTTGCACTTGTTTTGTCATTGATTTTACCTACACCCAAAAATGAAAACTGATTATTATTATGTTTATCTTATAAGATCAGTTTTGTTTGATTATAATTAGTGTGATACATTGATATTTTTTCTTAACTGCAAAATTTAAAAAATTTGTCAAATTAACAGTTGCACCAGTCAGACAGTGTTTTCAAAGTGAGGTGGGCAGTGACAGTATTGCCCCCAGTTTCAGTAGGAACATCTTTTCATGACTAATCTTGCTTAATTTCAATGCTAGAAGATAATTCTGCATATGAACCAAAGACAGATCATCCTCTCTTTGAGGATCATATTCTGCTGAAGAATCAAAGTTTAGCTAAAAGCCACTGAGTGCCACTCAGTTTCCTTCATTGAAAACAAGAAAATGTGCTGTCATTGGCATGGCTGGAGGATGACTGGCTGTGGGGAGAAATTATTGTAGACTGTCACTTTAGCCACCACCCAAGTTAAGAGCACAGTCTTGAAATAGAGACACAGAACTCATGTAAATAATTGAGATGTCATGGCTGTATACATATTTGTCTCTTGGAGTTGTCTGGCTTATGTAAATATCCATCCACAGTAGTTAAGGGATTTATTAAACTTTAATTTTCCCAGATATGTATAACAAGGTATTATTTCCTTTTCTTTTGTTTTTCAATAAGAATTAGATGCTCCAAATTATGCTTTGCAGCTGAAATTATATTTACTACACACTACGCTAGAATTATAGAACAATACCACACAGTAACCAAGGCCATCGGCAATGCAGAGCAAAATGAACTTTAACCAATGATTTAGTGTTATTATTAGCTTGGAAATTTATGGGTGCTTACCTTGCACTATCATATTTATAGTGTTTACTTGTGAAATAACTATATTCAATTGATTTGTTGCTAGACTTAAAATTTTATGAGGGGAGAATGATTTGAATTTTTTCATTAATCCATGCCAATAAGTAAGTCAGTGGTGAGGAGTACTAAGATCAAGGAAAGTGTGGGGTTAGTTAATGTGAAAGTATTGGTGGGTGAAACAAATTTAGAAATGAACAGAACCCATAAAACATTTGATTTTCTATAATGGCTGAGATTTATGTTATTTTTAATGTTATTGTCAAAATATACCAACTTTGTCATCTGCTGTCTGCTGCGGTACAGTGAAGATTGTACACTAGAACACATTTCAGTGTGTGCTGGAAAATTTTTTTGAATGTATGATTGCAGATGGACATTGGAAAATTATGCAAACTTGAACTCGTAATTTTTCACGTATTTGTTCTAATATTATTGACAGTAAAGTTTGAGTTGGCTGCTAGGGGACGTTAGGTGGGGATTACAAAGATTCTGTTGATTACCAGAAATATTTGTACCAACTTGTACTTTAATTATTCCCACAGTATCCATGATCTTCATAGCCCTCCACACTTTAGACTTTTTTTTTTTTTTTTCTGTAATTGTGCACTATGATATTCCAGATCATTCTCCTTTCACAAGTTTATATTTACTAGCATCATATCAAATGCCTTGTGAAATTATTTGTCAAATAATCAGTTAATAAGGTGGTGCAGGGAAATTAGATAATTACCAATCTGATATGAATGATGACTTTAATTGCAGTGTCATAACTGTGATGCTACCCTGCTTAGAATTTCTTTGACCTTTATGACTTTGTTTTCATGTTTCTTATATTTCATACCAAGTTTCTCCAACTTGTACGACTGATTGACTTCCAGCCACAACGCAACATTATTTGCATTCATGTGCTGAAATCCTCTATGCAGAGGATTTCAATGTTCACTTCAAAGATTTGCTTGGCTCTCACTAGGAAGATCCTGCTAGAGCTGTTGCCCTTTCTTTTTCTCTTCATAATGATTTGCAACAAGTAATCAAACACCCAGCATGAGTTCCTGACGAACATTATCACTTTTCCAACACACCTCTGTATATCACATTGTTCCAATTTGCTCTTACCCATGCAAGCCTCTCACCCTCCTGAGTTTCATTCCCTGGTCATTCAAAGTCTTTTTCACTCCATCCTTCCATCTCCAATTTGACCTCCCTGTTCTCCTTGTTCCTTCCAGTTCTGACTTTTTTTTTAAGGCTCTTGTCACAGACAAAAGTTCACATCAAGGCTAGGCCATAGTTGAAATATAGAGAGAATTACAGAACGGAAAATGAAAAGACAAGGGGAAAGAATTTATGAATTTTGGAAGAAGTGAAAAGCCTGTCATTTGAAATGAGCCAGGTCATAGTTATTAGGAAAGACATGAGAGGGTAGAGAGTTCCAAAGCTTCAACGTGTAGGGAAAGAAGCAGGTATTAAAATGGCCCACCCTTGAGTTGCTGATGGCTACACAATAATCATGTGACACAGCAGCTTGCCGAGTATTATCAACCTTTTTCTCACTTATTATCTCCATGTGTCCAAACCATTTCAGCACCTTCTCTTCTGCTTTCTCAGTCATACTTTTTATTATGGTACATCTTTCATATCTGGTCATTGCTTGCTCGATCAGACCACATCACACCACATGTTGTCCTCATATATTTCATTTCCAACACATCCTCCCTCCTCGGCACTGCCTTATCTGTAGCATGTGCCTCATATCCACATAATATTTTTGGGACTGCTATTCCATCAAACATACCAGTTTTTGCCCTCCCAGATAATGTTCTCTCTTTCCACACATTTTCCAGAGCTCCCAGTACCTTTGTCCCCTCCCCAGCCCCATGACTCTTTCCACTTCCATGGTTCCATTTGCTGCTCTGCTCACTCCCAGGTATCTAGAATACTTCACTTTCTCCAATTTTTCTCCATTCAAACTCACCCCTCAACTTACCTATCCCTCAACCCAGCTAAACCTAACAACCTTGCTTTTGTTCACATTCACTCCCAACTTTTTCTTTTCATCCTCTCTTCCAAACTCAGTCACCAACTTCTGCAGTGTCTCACTTGAATCCACCACCAGTGCTGTATCATCAGCCAACAATTGACTCACTTCCCAGGCCCTCTCATCCCTCTCTCATACTCACCCTCTCACCAAGACTCTTGCATTTTCTTCCCTCATCACCCAATCTATAAATGAATTTGACAGTCATGGTGACTTCATGCACCCCTTCTGTAGACCAACCTTCACTTGGAACCATTCACTCTCCTCTGCAGTTTGAACACTTGCATTTATCCCCCTTGACTTTATACATTGTTACTATATATGCATGCTGTCAATCCTCAAGCACCTCTCCATGATCAATATTTACATTAAAATTCCTTACCAACCAACCAGCAACACAGCCACTTTGCAACATTTCATCTTATGCAAGGCTTTCGCCACTTCGTCTCTCTTCACCAAACCAATTTCCAAGACTGTCTCACTTTGCATACAACCCCAACCCAGAAAACCTATATCTGCCACCCTATAATCAAACATTCAACAGTCCTTCAATATATTCATTTCCTCTTGTCCTCACTTCATTGCTACCTGTTATCACTTCCCCTTTTGCCTCTTTCACCAATGTTCTCATTTATTCTCTTGTCTTTCTCACATTATTTTCCTTCTTCCAAAACCTCTCATCCTCCCTGAAGTTTACTGATACTTGCTCACCCAAATCTCATTTGTCCTCTTTTTCAATCCCTACACCTGGATATTGATTTCCTGCCGCTTTCTCTTATACATCCCATAATCATTTGCAATCCTTCCCTGTGAGTACAGGTTAAGTATCCCTTATCCCAAATGCCTGGAACCAGAAGTGTTTTGGGTTTTGGAATATTTGCATATATATAATGAGATGTCTTGGAGATGGGATCGTTGTCTTGGAGATGGGACCCAGGTCTAAACGCAAAATCCATTTATGTTTCATATACACCTTATACACATAGTCTGAAGGTAATTTATACAATAGTTTTAATAATTTTATGCATGGAACAAAGTCATTGTAACACTGAACCATCAGAAAGCTAACGTGTCACAACCTCAGCTGCCCATGTGGAAAATCTATGTTTGTTTGGCATCACCTTCATTCTTGACTCTAAATTTGTGTGCTACTGATAGGCAATAATTTTCTTACTCTTATTCACACATAAGTAACACTTATTCACATATAGGTACCTAACAGTAAAAAGAATATGAAATACCATTAATGTAATGAAAAAATAGTGTGTTTGGGTGTGGAATTTTCCACTTGTAATGTCATGTTGCCGTTCAAAAAGTTTCTGATTTTGGAATATTTTGGATTTTGGATTTTTGGATTAGGGATGCTCAATCTGTACTGCCCAAATGCCTCCCTTTTCTCTTTCAGCTGCATCTTTACTTCATCCCACACTTCACTATCGTTTCTAATCTCCCTACCTATAGCGTTTATTAGGTTCAGCAGGGTTGAGGGACGAGTTAGTTGGGGAGTGAATTTGAATGGGAAAAAGTTGGAGGAAGTGAAGTGCTTTAGATATCTGGGAGTGGACTTGGCAGCAAATGGAACCATGGAAGCGGAAGTGAGTCA
>JAYMFT010283208.1:0-10462 GCA_038088735.1 Panulirus argus | reverse complement strand
TATATATATATATATATATATATATATGTGTGTGTGTGTGTGTGTGTGTGTATTTTTCTTCCAAAGGATGATCCAGCAGCATCGCGAGCGATATTCGGTGACCTTTCCATTATAAAGGAACCCATCCATCCCTAGATCTTTCCAATTTGTATTGTGCAAGTGGCAAAACACTATCAAAAAAGCGCTCGACAATATCCCGCAACACATTCTCACATAAAAGATGCGTAACACCGTCCTCCATACGAACGAACGAAGCTTATTTTACGTTGGAGGCTTCAGTCACGGACAAAAGTCCACATCAGTGCCGAGTCATGAATGAAATATAGAGAGGATTATGAAAGGGAAAACAATGTAATCATGTGACACAGCAGCTTGTTGAGTATTGCGTGGTCTAACTAGTGGTGGGGGCCCTTGGGAGCAAAATACAAATTAATACCATAGATAGAAGAGAGAAAGTGATCCAACCCTGCGGCACAGGGCAAGAGGGTCAAGTTTTGAGTTGGTTGGTCAGCTTCAGAGCAGGCCCTAAGGTGGTACCATGATTTCGCCTAAGGAGTTGTTCTTTCTTAAATCCACTCTAGTTTCTTCCTAAATTACCTCCCCCGATGAAACACACTGTGAATCTCCTTTCTTAAGCATACGACCTCACAACTGCATCACAGCACCGCGGCACTACATAAACAACGATAAACATATGATCTGTAGCACCATAATATGTAATTAGAACAATGGCTTGCTCGATACAAAATACCTACATCCCCTCCGAAATCTACGGACTCCATATCATTCCCTAACTAACATTAATTCAACTTATACCCACATATCACCATGACTGATCAACTAATCCCGTTGAACAAAGCACCAGCTACACTAGGTATCTTACACAGCTCACACTTGACATTCTCTCCCCAATGACAAATATGAACACGAAGTCCATTAGCATACTAAACGCTCCCCGAACACTCACTCGTACCAGTTTTGGACCAAAACGTAAAAATACATCAGTATCCATGGCAAACATTGTTTTTTCTTATTTTCATACTTGATTGTCATTTACCGCTTTTGCGAGGCAGCGCAAGGAAACGACGAAGAAAAGCCACATTTACGTACATCCACTCGCTAGCTGTCACGTACAATACAACGAAAAACCACAGCCCTCTCTCCACAAAAAGGCCCCCACAGACCTTCCCACAGCTTACCCCTGCCGCTTCGTATGACTTGGTTCAGTCCATTGACAGCACGTTGATCCTTGTATCTCACATCGTTCCAACTCACTCTATCCCAAGCATGCCCTTCACCCTCTTGCATGTTCAAGCCCAAGCACTCAAAATTTTTTTCAGTCCATTCCTCCATCTCCAATTTGCTCTCTCCCTTCTCCTTGTCCCCTCCACTTCTGACACATGTACCCTCTTTGTCAAATTCTCTTCACTCAATCTCTACATATGCCCAAATCATTCTAGCTCACCCTCTTCACCTTTCTCAATCACACTCTTTAATTACCATATATCTCTCTTACCCTTTTATTACTTACTCGATCAAACCACCTCACACCACATATTGTCTTCAAACATTTCATTTCCAACACTACCACCCTCCTATAAATATCCTTATCTACAGCCCATAAACATTACTGGGAGTACCATGCGTTCAGACATAACAAATGGCGCCCTGCCAGATACTGAGCTCTTTTTCCACACATTCTTCGGTGCTTCCAGAACTTCGCCCCCTCACCTATACGATGACTCACTTCCACTTCCATGATTCCATTTGCTGCTATGTCCGCTCGCAGGTATCTAAAATATTTTACTTCCTCAGTGCCAGCTCACACTCCAAATGACCTGTCCTTCTACCTTACAAACTAATAGCTTTGCTTATATTCACATTTACTCTTAACTTCCTACTTTCACACACCTTCCTAAATTGTCACCAACTTTTACAGTTTCTCACTCGAATCTTCCATCAGTACTGTGTCATCAGTAAACAACAACTGACTTACTTCCCAAGCTGAGTCATCCCCTACAGACTGCACACTCGCCCATCTCTCCAAGACACTTGCATTTACCTCCCTCACCACCCCATCCATAAACGAATCAAATAACCATGGGGACATCACAAACCACTGCCGCAGACCAGCCTTGACTTGGAACTACTCACTCTCCTCTACTGCTACTCGTACACATGCCTCACTCCCTTGGCAAAAACTTCTCACTGCTTGTAGCAGCTCTCCCCCATACCAATTATTTTAACACCTTCCTGAAGGCATCTCTATCAACCTACCATATGGCGCATAAAAATACTCCTGTTTTTCTGAGTATTTCTCAAAACAATTTTTCTTAAAGCAAACACCTGCTCCACACAACCTGTACTACTACTGAAACCACACTCTTCCTCTCCAGTCTAATGCTGTGTACATGTCTTCACCTTCTGAATCACTACCCTTTCATACAACTTAACAGCAGTGAGAAGTTAACAAACTTATACCTCTGTAGTTTAAATCCCCACCTTTATTCCCCTTGCCTCTGAACATGCATTCCGTCAATCCTCAGGCACCGTACTATGATCCATACATACAATGAAAATCCTAACAAACCAATCAAAAACAAAGTTACCCCCTATCTTAAAAAATTCAACTGCAGTACAATCCACTTCAACCGCTTTGCCGTATGTCATCTGTTGCAAGGTACTCACCATCTCTTAACTCTTCACTATACCACTCTCCATGATTCTCTCACTTCTCATACCACCCCGACCCAAATACCCTATATCTGCCACCTTATCATCAAACACATTCAACAGTACTTCAAAATACTCACTCAATATACTCCTGACTTCATTACTACATGTTACCATTTACCTATTTGCCCCCAGCAATAATGTTCCTATATGTTCTCTTGTTTTTCACACACTAATAACCACCTTCCAAAACATCTTATTATCCCTGAAGTTTACTGAAGTTTGTTCAACCCAACCCTCATTTGTTCTCTTTCTCAACCCCTGCATCTTCCCCTTGACCTTTTGCCGCTTTCTTTTATACATCTTCCGATCATTTGCAGTCTTTCTTTGTAAGAACCTCCCATATACCTCTCTTTTCTCTTTCATTAGCAACTTCACTCCGTCATCCAACCAGACACTGCCCTTTCTAACCTGCCCACCTCCCGCCTTACGCATACCATACGCTTCTGTTTCACATGATTGCACTGCTTCACTAAACACCTCCTATTCCTCAACCACTCCCGTGGCTTTGTTTACTCTCACCTTTTGACATCCTTCATTGAATCATCCACGGAATTCCTTCACACAAGTCTCTTTTCGAAGCTCATTTACTTTCACCACTCTCTTCTCACCCAAACGTTTCCTCATTTCCGAAAACTTGTACAAATCTTCAACCTCGATTCCTCACGGTAGTGATCAGGCATCCCACCAGCGGCATCTCTCAGCACTTTTACATCCAAAAGTATCTCTTTTGCACGGTACCAATTAATATGTAATCCAATAATGTCCGCTGACCATCCTTTAAAGCAAGTAACCCCAACAAACGAGCCCTCTTTCAGCACGCAACTCCACAAGCTGTTCACCATTTCCATTTAATTCACGAATATCCTATGCCCCCTAATTATACACTTAACTGCCACATAAATCATCATCGCATTTAAATCACCCATCACTAATAACCGGTCTTTTCAATCAAAACCGCTGACACACTCTCTCACCTGCTCCAAACACACTTTCCTCTCATTATTTTACTTTTCATGGCCATATGCATAAACACTAATAGTCACCTATCTCTTGCACGCCAATTCCACTTTTACCCACATCTGTTTGGAGCGCACTCCCTTACACACTTTCAAACACTCTCACAACTCCTGTTTCAGCAGTAGTGCTACCCCTTCCTTAGCTTTTGCTTTCACACCAACCCCTGACCTTACTCGTAATACATTGCTAAATCGTTCTTACCCCTTACCAGGTTCCTTTCATAATTATACTTCCAATCTCTCCTTTCCTCTCACCTTAGTTACATCCACTCATATTCAAAAACCCCAGGCTGAGTCTTCGATGAGGATAAGCACTACCAGCTTGGCTCCTTCTGTTCCATCTTTTAAAATCAAAACATAAGAAGGGAGATAGATAGGTATATGGGTAGATAATTAGACAGATAGATAGATATACCTTAGCCTAAGCTAGACGTCCAATTTATCGACCAGCCCTTAGGGGAGAATGAACGGATGAGTTATCTGTAGACTGACTGACGCGACCAGGATTCTAAAATATGCGCTCGACCCCGGTTGGCCCGTGAATGCGTCGGGGGGCAGGAATGCTAACCGTTAAACCATGGAGGCCCATATCCACTCCCCACTAAACTGTGCCTCACCTAAGTGATCATTTAAATATTATTCAAAAGCAAACATAATAACGAACGCAAATGTCACAAAACAGAGCACCCATAAAAATCATCAGCCTCTTAGAAATAAAGAATATTCAACTCTTACAGAACGAAACAAAGTACTTCCAATACAACCCCATCTCACCAAGCTAAGCGCCCAATTCCGTGCAAGTCATACTCATCTAGCAACCTTCACACAACGGTACAATGTTTATCGTAGCCTCACTCTTTAGCCACTTGTCATCGGAGATCTCCCCTTCTCTAGCAAAGACCACAGTGATAAAACAGATTCACACCAAAAAGACCCGACAAAAAGCAAACGACAGTTCCCCTATCCCAGTCTTCAACTCCATTCCACCAGACACACACCCATCTGAAATGACATTCCCTAAACAAACACGAGTCACACTTTCCTGCATGCACTCTGGACACCACCGAACTCCTGAAAAGTACAAATATTGATTCAGTATATAACAGTTCCCCTCATGTTCAAAAAGTGACTTGTTTGTTGAAGACAAGGACGACCAACTCCTCAAGTGCCCATCTCTCATCCTCCCCAGATAAACGTATCACAACACTCTCAGTCCTGTGGGCCCAGCCAGTGGACACAACAGACTCTCTGAGTGCCGTGGGAACTCCGAAAAGGGGTCTTGATGTTGTACAGCTTACGCCAAGCATTCATTTATTGCACAACCTAAAAGGGCTGGTCGAAAGATTATTGTCTAATCTGATACACAAGCACAGGCCCGGTAATTCATAGCTAATAATGCTAACAGCAATACTATGGAAACACCTGTGGATTAACACTGCCAATGCTTAAACTAGTTGTTTTACTTGGTCATCCATCTCGAATTCAAGCACGTTCTCAAGGGCATTGCAAAAAAAAGAAAATAATGCTTAAATTGATGCTTTGAGTTCAACATATTTCAAATGTATATTCCTAAACAGCTCATCAATTTACGCCATAGAGTAACCACAATACAGATCAGATCATGGGTAGCTTAACATTAACATGAGGTATAATGATTCATCTCACGACCTGGACATATTCCACAGCTACCTGTATTCCCGGCAATGAGTGAGACGTATTTCAAGCAATATCATTTGTCTGGCGCTTGGCATGTTCGTCTTTAAGATGAACCCTTGTCTACTACACATTATGGGAGACGCAATCTTAGAGTGACGGCTTTTCCAGCAATACCACGACTGATTAATCCTCTCACCAAAGTTATTAAGTAATGCTAGCAACGTACTAAGGTAGTGGCGCATTCGCCCGTGTCTTTCTGTGAGTTATTAAAGCAGTAAAGGTGAAGCTAGCTTATGATGCGACGCGACGAAGAGTCGTGGGCTTGGGGAACACTGCCGAGATCTCATTTCCGGCAGGAGCGTGAAGTGAACGAGGGTAAACAAAAGGCGAGGACGACGGTGGAGGCTCTTCTGGAACACCAGGAGCACACTACATCCTGTAACACACTGCCAGAGGAGAATATGCTTTTAAAACGTATGTTTTCATCAGTGAACAGATTCATATTCTAAGAATGTATGTCACTCAGTGACATCAGCACCAACGGAGATACTATTCCCGATGAAGTGTATTATTTAGTGGAGGGTCTATATGCTGATGAAAACAGATATGTATACAAGACATTTATATGCGCATTAAAGGCTTGATTTGTAATAATATCGTCTTCCTAGGGCAAAAGAGAGACATCGCTATTTGCATATTATACGGCATCAAAATAATCTGCTCCTTCATATGAAATTCCTGAATATATTCGTAGATTATATATTTCTTTTTTGCTTTCTTTTTTATTATACTTGATCGTTGTTTCCCGCGTCAGCGAGGTAGCGCCAGGAAACAGACAAAGAAAGACTCATCCACTCAAATTTACACATATATACATACATGTACATACATGCACTATATATACGTATACATACCATTATATACATATATACATACATACACATATACATGCATATACACATGTACACATGTACATATTCATACTTGATCGCCTCCATCCATTTCTGACGCCACCCCGCCCAACAGGAAATAGCAACCCCCCCCCCCCCCAAACCCCTGCATTAGCGAGGTAGCGCCAGAAAGCAGACGAAAAATGCCACATTCGCTCACACTCAGTCTCTAGCTGTCATGTGCAATGCAACGAAACCACAGCTACCTATCCATATCCAGGCCCCAGAGACCTTTCCATGGTTTACCTCAGGCGTTTCACATGCTCTGGTTCAGTACATTGACAGCACGTCGACCCCAAAAATACCACATCATTCCATTTCACTCTATTCCGTGCACGCCTTTCAACTTCCTGCATGTTCAGACCCGACCGCTCAAAATCCCTTTCACTCCATCCTTCCACCTCCAGTTTAGTTTCCCGCTTCTTCTTGTTCCCTCCACCTCTGACACATATATCCTCCTTGTCAACCTTTCCTCACTCATTCATACCATATGTCCAAAACATTTCAACACACCGTCTTCTGCTCTCCTAACAACATTCTTTTTATTACCACACGTCTCTCTTACCCTTACATTACTTACTCGATCAAATTATCTCACACCACATATTTTCCTTAAACATTTCATTTCCAGCAACTCTATCTACTCTATCTACTGCCAATGCCTCGCAGCCATATAATATTGCTGGAACTACTATTCCGTCAGGCATACCCATTTTTGCTCTACGAGATAACGTTCTCTTTTTCCACGCATTTTTCATCGCTCCCAGATCCTTCGCCCCCTCCCCCACCCCATGACTTACTTCCGCTTCCATGGTTCCTTTCGCTGCCAAGTCCAATCCCAGATATCTAAAACACTTCACTCCCTTCAATTTTTCTCTATTCAAAACTCACATCCCAAGTAACTTATCCCTCAACCTTGCTGAAAATAATAACCTTGTTCTTATTCACATTTATTCTCAACTTTCTCCTTTCACACACTTTTCCAAACTCAGTCACCAACTTCTGCAGTTTCTCACTTGAATCAGCCACCAGTGCTGTATCATCGGCGAACAACAGTTGACTCACTTCCCAGGCCCTCTCATCTCCACTAGACTGCATACTCGCCCCTCTCTCCAAAACTCTTGCATTTACCTTCCTAAACATCCCATCCATAAACAAATTAAACAACCATGGGTACATTACATACCCCTGCCGCAGACCGACCTTCACTGGGAACCAATCACTCTCCTCTTTTCTTACTCGTACACATGACTTACACCCTTGATAAAAAATTCTCATTGCTTCTAGCAAATTACGTCCCACATATATAGTCGTAAGACCTTCCAAAAAGAATCTCTTTCAACCCTATCATATGCCTTCTCCAGATCCATAAATGCTACACACAAATGCATCTCTTCCTCTAAGTATTTCTCACACACATTCTTCAAAGGAAATACCTGATCCACACATTCTTCACCACTTCTAAAACCATACTGCTCCTTCCCATCTATACATTCTTTTTACCCTCTCAATCAATACCCTCCCGAACAGGTTCTCAGAAATACCCAACAAACATATACCTCTGTAGTTTGAACACTCACCTTTATCCCCTTTTCCTTTGAACAATGGCACTATACATACATTCCGCCAATCCTCAGGCACTTCACCATGATCCATACATACATTAAATATTGTTAACAGCCAATCAATAACACAGACAACCCCTTTCTTAATAAACTCCACTGCAATACCATCTAATCTCGATGTTTTGCCTGATTTCATCTTCCGCAAGGCTTTCACTACCTCCTCTCTCTCCATCAAACCACTCATTCTGACTCTCACTTTGCACACCACCCCGACCAATACACCCTACATCTGCCACTCTATCATCAAACACATTCAACAAGTCTTCAAAATACTCTCTCCACATCCTCCTCACTCCATCAATACTTGTTATGACATCCACCTTACCCCCTTCACCAATATTTCCATTTCTTCTCTTGTCTTACGCACATTATTTACCTCCTTTTAAAATATCCTTTTATTCTCCCTAAAGTTTAATGATACTCTCTCTCCCCAACTCTTATTTGCCCTCTTTTTCAACCTTTGTACCTTCCTCTTGACCTCCTGCTGCATTCTCTTATACATCTCCCAGTCATTTGAACACCTTATAAGTATCGTCCAAACGCCTCTTTTTTCTCTTTCAATAACAACTTTACTTCTTCATTCCACCACTCACTACCCTTCCTAATCTACCCACCTCCCACCTTTCTAATACCACATACATCTCCTGCACATGCCATCACTGCTTTCCTAAATCCATTCCATTCGAAGCCCATTTACTCTCACCACTCTCTTCTCCCCGACATTCTCTCTCCTTTTTGAAAACCTCTACTAATCTTCACCTTCGCCCCCACAAGACAGTAATCAGACACTCCATCAACTGCTCCTCTCAGCACTTTTACGTCCAAAAGTCTCTTTTACACGCATATCAATTACTACATGATCTAATAATGCCCGTTGACCATCTCTCCTATTCACATACGCATTCTTGTGAATATCTCTTTTTAAACCAGCTATTCCCAATCACTAGGTCTTTTTTCAGCACACAAATCCACAAGCTCCTCACCTTTTCCAATCACAACAGTAAATAACCCATGTGCACCAATTATACCCTCAACTGCCACATTACTCACCTTCGCATTCAAATAACCCAACACTAATACCCGGTCTCGTGCACCAAAACTGCTGACACACACTCAGCTGCTCCCAAAACTCTTGCCTCGCAAGATCTTTCTCCTCATGAGCAGGTGCATAAGGCCCAATAGTGACCCATCTCTCACCAACCACTTTCAGTTTTACCCACATCAATCTGGAATTTACTTCCTTACACTCTGTCACACACTCCCACAACTCCCGCTTCAGGACTAGTGTTACTTTTTCCTCAGCTCTTGTTGTCTCATAAACCCCTGACTTCACTCCCAGCACGTTTCCAAACTATTCTTCCCCTTTACCCTTGATCTTTGCTTCACTCAGAGTCAGAACATCCAGGTTTCCTTTCTCACACATTTTACCTATCTCTCCTTTCGTCTCATCTTGGTTACATCCGCACACATTCAGACACCCTAGTCTTAACCTTTGAGGAGGATGTGCACTCCCTGCTTGATTCCTTCTCCTGTTTCCCCTTTTAGAAATTGAAGTACAAGAAGGGGAGGATTTCCAACTGCTCACTCCTGCCTCCTTTAGTCGCCTTCTACGACATGCGGTGGAATACGTGGGAAGTATTCTTTTTTCCCCTATCCCCTCCCATTTTTACGCTTCCAAAAGAAGGAACATAGAAGGGAGCCAAATGAGAATTTTACCATCTAAGGTTCAGTCCTCTGTTCTTAACACTACCTCACTAATGCGGGAAGTGATGAATATGTATAAAAAATATATATATATATATATATATGAAGATGTAGGAGGATGAAAGGCGTGCACGGAATAGGATGAAATGGAACGATGTGGTATACCAGGGTCGACGTGCTGTCAATGTACTGAACCAGGGCATGTGAAATGTCTGGGGTAAACCATGGAAAGTTCTGTGGGGCCAGGATGTGGATAGGGAGCTGTGGTTTCAGTGCATTACACATGACAACTAGAGAAAGAGTGTGAGTGAATGTGGCCCTTTTCATCTGTTGGCTGGCGCTACCTCGCTGACGCAGTGAGTGGCGATGCTATTTCCTGTGGGGCGGGGTGGCGTCTGGAATGGATAGAGGCAAGCAAGTATGAATATGTACATGTGTGTATGTGTATATGCATGTGTATGTATATGTATGTGAATATGTATATGTTGGTAGGTATATGTATGCATTGTGCATATATCTGCATGCATGTATATATGTGAATATGTGAGTGAATGGATCTTTCTTTGTCTGTTTACTGGCACTACCTCACTGGCGCAGGAAACAGCGATCAAGTATAAATATATATATATATTTTTTTTTTTCATACATATTCGCCTCTTCCCGCATTAGCGAGGTAACGTTAAGAACAGAGAACTGAGCCTTAGAGGGAAAATCCTCACTTGGCCCTTCTCTGTTCCTTTTTTGGAAAAGCAGAAACTGGAGGGGAGGATTTCCA
>JAYMFT010283197.1:0-10462 GCA_038088735.1 Panulirus argus | reverse complement strand
TATATATATATATATATATATATATATATATATATATATATATATTCGAAGAAATTGAATTTGACGTATACAGCGGTCCAAAATGTGACGTATCTACGATGTGGAGGAATTGTGGAGACTTTACGAAGATGGAAGGTCGAATGGAAGTGGTTCAGCAAGGTTTGAATTAGAGTGTAGCTTGTGGAGAGTTAGTTATGGGGCAAGAGAGCCTGACTGGAGGAGAAGGATTTGGGTCGCAGACTGAAGAAGGAAATTCAACTGAATAATCTCGCGCAACATTTTCCTTTCAACCATGTTGATGCGTTTGGTGTGAGAAGTTGTTACTGTTCACCCCGAGGATGTAGCGAGAGGGACATGGCAGCAGTGGTATTGGACGCGACACATTTAATGAAATACCAGTAGATACTGTCAGCACAGTGAGTGATTTATGTTCTTACGAGGTAATAATTCTTGTCCGTGTTTGAAGCTGGAGATCATCGTTAAAGCTGTATAAAAAGAAGTTCCTATAACGAGGGTTATTAATGATGGAAGGGATAAGGGTTGGATTGTCGAGAGAAGTGCTTTAACTCAGGCTTGATGAGCAGAGACACTGGAGATGGGAGTGGGGCGTCCAGCAAGCAGGGTACATTCCAGTAAATAACAGGCACGCAATAAAATTTAGAAGGAGCGACGTCGGGACAGAGATTGGAGAATCACCGTAGGAAATATATGAGGAGGAGGCGTCTCTGTGCCAGATGGAAGTAGGAAGACTCTAAGTGGGTGCTGTCCTCCACGTGATGTGAGGAGGAGGAGGAGGATGAGGAGGACTACAGAGGGACGGAGCCAAGATCCTCACCCTTGCCCTCCGGTAACCATGCCACGTTGACGTCTCCCACCTCGTTGGTACTACAACAACTCTACCTTACCCACTCCTTGTATCCAGTAACCCCCCAACTACGTCATCTCGCTCTTCATGGACTCCTGGACGGGCAAGAATAAAATCAACAGTGGCAGTGAATCCCACCCGTAGCTGTCTGTTTCATAATGAAACCCGAGACCAAAGCCGACACTGTGACAGTAAAAGGTCATTTGAGGGACATCACAGCCTCCCAGACGGACACACATTAGCCATCGAACGGATATTGAGGGCACCTGCTGCGTGGGCTGACCACAATGTCCCTGCAACTAGCCAGAGATCTTTCTTTCGGTATCATTTAGTTCCTGTTTCAGATCAATTTCATATGTTTTGGAACCCTTCCAAATGATGCAAATGTTATATACAAAAACACACAATAAGCTCTTCTGGAACTCTGCCTATAATAGAAAGAAGTCATCATTTTAATATCAACTTTCTTGTGCAGCTACGGATTATGTAAATCCTTGTTCCAGTTAACCCCAGGGTTGGCCATATCCGCGGTCATGGCCCTCAATGACAGGCCTAATGAGCCTACTAGGAGTTGGTACTTTACCTTAATAGGGTAATTAGGAAATCAGTTATTTGTTGACCAGTACGTCACGGACAGTGGACAAATGTTACAACTGAAAGTTACGTATATCAAATACTTCAATGATTACCTTCAGAATCGTAGAAAATGTCAGGTGAAAATTTCCTTCACGTGTAAGGGATAGTTAAGTGTAATTCATCTGTGGCATAGGGCAAGATAGCGAATAATTCCTTATGGTTTTGCTTATGAATTACCTGGAGAAGTAACTCCTCGGTAGAATTCATTCAAAATGAAAAATCTAACTTAGTTATACGTCCTCTCCTCCTTCTGTAAGACAGTCATGTCTTGCTGTTCCTCCTTCATGATATTTCTACTCAATTTTCCTCTACTATTTTCATTTCATGAATTTCTAGTTTTGTCTCGTTCTTTTCTCCGTAATAGCGACGATCATCTTCACCAGCTTCCTTTCTCTCCACGACCTTTTCTGTTCCATCTTTTCCTCCTCGTCTTCTTTTCTATTCTTACGCTTCATTTGCATACGAGGTTTTCCCGCCAGATATGAGAGTGACATTACTGCTGTAACATCGTCTCAGTCGCCACTACAGCGCGATAATGAAGTCGTTTGGGGAAGCCTTACTCGCGAGCATAACAACTTCATCAGACTAAAGCAGTCACTAAGTCAACCCTGGGTTCTTGCCAGATCTCTGGGGGCAGCGCCAGCAACTGCTTAATGCCATGTGTAAAAACTGTTTTTCTTTCGGTTACGAGAGAACCAGACTCGACCCACGTTATATGACCTCCTGCTCAGAGCAAGTTCTCCTTCGTTCGTTAGCTATTACGGTCGCGGTACGTTATCTCGACGCGTAGATGAGTTGTGTAATTTCATCGCTAAACATCCGAGGCGATTTGCCACCTACTGTTGTGGTAAACTACGGAGATAATGTGGTATATGTGGCAAGGCAATATGACCCCCAATCCATTAAGTGCACCCTGCAGAATGAGCTCCCTTCACAGGGCAAGGGTTGGAGAGTGTGAAGCAGTCTTCCTCGCTCTACCATCACACACCACGACCAAACTGCCTCCACACCAGCGGAATATTATGACGGTAATATATGGCGTTGGGCCTGGAAACATTTCATCCAAATTTGGAACGAAACGAATGAAAAAAAGAGAACGTTCCCCTTTTTTTTTTGTTCTTCCTCCCGTTCACGACTTTGAAATACTGCTGTGTTCCGGCAAATTAGCGCACGTAAAAACTTTTTATTCTTTTTACTTATGCTTTACAGTAAGTTAAGCGTTGTGTGCTGTGAAAGGAATAGTGACTGGGAATTCTTAGTTTAAGAAAATGTACGTATGTGATCAAACGTGAGAGGTTGAGGTGTGGCGTTTACGATCGTTAATGGACTATATGTTTACTGAATGGTGATGATGGGAGAGATTGTTCGAAGTTAACGTGCTGAGAGAGTCGTACAGATGAAATGTATTTGCATTTCCTTGTGGAGGCGAGAGTGGAAGGTAGCAGTATTTGATTTAGGGAAACAGGAAATGACGTGCTTATGAAAGATGTGGAAGGGAGTGAAGTGTAGAAAAATGTGGAGATACAAGCAGATAACGAACGAAGAATGGCACAAGTTGAAGGCAAATGGAACAAAGCAAGCGTAAGGTACTTAGGGAAGATGTGCTTAAGTGTGCAGGTAAAGTATCTGGCAGCAGAAGCTGGGATGTGTAAGCATGAGGAAAGGAGATGAGTGGCGGGAGGAAGCTGAACTGTTAGTGCAACAGGAAATAAAGGTGTCATTGGCAGTCATTCGCAGGGAAAGAGCGGGGGAGATTAGGAGCACAAAAGAAAATGGCAACGTGTCCAGTTGAGTATACTGGTAAGGCGTTTCGATTAGTGGGGACTGACAGGTTGGTGTCGTATCTAAAGCAGTTGACTGGGGGAAAGCAATGTCCACTCAGGTGAGCGTGTGTGAACCAGGGGTTTGCATTGAAGGGTGTGAGTGAGGATATACATGGACAAAGGGGTAGATTATGCGCACGTGGAGTCTATGCATCTGGAGAATGTTTCTTGTATCTTGGGGTTTATTGGTAAGCCACTAAATCATTCGAGAATTTAATCTGGGGAGTTGGGCGTATGTGCCTGTAGGAAGCAAAGAGTGTGTGTGAGTGTGTGTGTGTGTGTGTGTGTGTATAAGTTTGTGTGTGTGTTTGGTTTCCGGTGAAGGTCTGCATAAAATACGTGTGATTGCACCATGGCTATTCAATCTGTTTATGGACGGGTTGCTGCGTAGGTAATAGGAAAGTTCTTGGAGCTACCAGTGGGTTGGAGAGCATAGGAGGTAGGTCACTTGCTGTTTGCAGATGATGAGGAACTGGCGGTTGATTCCAGAATGACATTCCTGGACTGAGTCGATAAGAAGGCTGGAAGTTAATGTGAACAGAAGTAAAGTAACGAGGCGCAACAGACGGGTGAGGTTAGCCTGCTTGAGTGAGATCTTAAGATAGCTACAGTGCGGATGCGGACCCTCACCAACCTCACCAGCAGGCCCCACTTCCCACGCTGTTGCCAACGGGGTCTGTTCACACCCCAGCAGTAAACCCTCGCCCCCCACCCCGGCCCGAGCCGTCCTGGCCGGCGCTGGTTGTCTACTCGTCACTCCCGGTCTGGCGGCCACCCCACCACGACGAGACTGTCTGCAGACACAACGATCCTCATCCTCCTCGCCACATTATGGAGGCCTCATGGCTGCCCTGGTCCTTGCTGCTGGTGCTGAGCGTCGGAGGACCTTGGTCGGTGAGGGGCTCGTACCAGGCCGCCCCGCATGACATGGTTTGCCCTGACGCGCAGGACATCTTCCCCTGCGTGTGTTCCATGAACTCCGAGAACATGATGGACATGAACTGTTCCGAAGTGACGAGCGAGGATGAGTTAGCCGCCGTGTTCCAGGCGAACTTCCCCTCGGACAACTTCGACAGGCTGACCATCTTCGGCAACAAGCACCTGAAGGTCCTGAAGAGCGATGCTCTGGGCAGCGCCACCTTCCAGGAGTTCTGGATCACGGACGGAGCCCTGGAACTCGTGGAGGACAACGCTCTGATCGGCAGCAGCTCGACCGCTATCCACATGGTCTTCAACTTTAACAACATCGTCCTCTTCCCGTTCAGTGACCTTCACTTCTTCACGAGGCTTAAGTCGCTGGATCTGAGACACAACTTCCTTTCTGGCTTCCCCGAACTGGTCTCGACCAGTCTCCAGACCCTCTACCTCTCCCACAATAATCTGGGCAACCTGCCGGCCACAGCCTTCGCCAACACACCCGAACTGCTTGATGTCCACATGTCAGACACCGGCATCTCTGAGTTGCTCCCTGGTATGAAATGATTTCTTAACCAAAGACTTTACCTTCCAGTCTTGACCCGACACGCATTCAAAATTCAGCTGACTCAGGAGTCGACCACTGTTCAGTATGTGATACAAAGCTCCACAATTTTTTATATCTTGGTATGATATCGAGAATAATACCAAGTCTTGAATTCTTCAATTCCGTTTCCTGTATTTTACTTTCAGTTGGAGCGGATGTCACCAAACACTGATCTTTAAGAATTTCCTGAATATAGCGCGAGGTGTTACTAATTCCCAGAATGGAACGCTTTTCTTTCCAGCACTTCTCAGTAAACATTTGTTTCCAAATATCACAAACGTTGAGATTTTTCATTTTCTCTCGATACAGTGATAAAAAACGACCAACTCTTCGAACGTGCGTCTCTTCAATGTTAGGGTTTAGGGTTGCTTGGGTAAACTGATGAATTCCATTACACTGCCACTGAAGGATGCATCACATAAATAACGCTGTGTAATTCTGACATGGTCGAGTGTTCTTTAATGCTAAACCTTTTCTCAGTCAAATACCTTGACCTCTGTTTATAGAATATATTATCTGACCTTCACTCACAGTTACCACTCGAATCAGCATTTCTTTTCTAGGGGCACTGGACATCGTGTTCACTGCTGTTCACTGCTCCTGAACAGTGCAACAGAACAGTGAGGGTGTGAGAGATGAATGTGATGAGGTCAAGAACAGACAAACAAACCCGGCACTTAAAGAAGCCACTCGTTCTCGTAGGCCACACAGTCACACCCAACCCAGTCACCAGTCCCTCCCTATTTAGTGTGTCCCAAACAACCATTATCTGGTCTCTAACGCCTGCCTCGCATCTCTTGCCACCCCCCACAGGAACGTTCTCTGGTCTCAGCAAGCTGAGGAACGTAGGACTGGGCAGGAACATGCTAACCCACCTGCCTGCCAACTCGGTCGACTGCAGCCCCACCACCGGCATGATCGACGTAGGATACAACGAGATCAGCAGCGTCTCTCCCAACGCCTTCCCAGGTGAGGGGGGAACCAGGCTACAGAGGGTTGGCTCAGCTGGTCGGGTCAGAGACGCTACTAGAGGGGACTGTCACAGCTGGTCAGGTCAAGAAAGGTATTAGTGGTGTCAGATCTTGCTACCTGTAAGTCTGTTACACGAGATGAGAGAGCTAGTACCACTAGCTCTTTATTTATTACAAGAAAAATGGAGTATACGAACTCACCATCCGGTCAACCTGGTAACATTTTAAAGTTGCAAGGATTTATTAGGACTCCTGACATCTGCAGGGTAAGGTATATCTCCTACTACTACTCATGGAAAATGAGGCGGAATCTGCTGTGATCTCGAAGGAAGCCAGACCAGGTAATGGGCAGGTACGTTTATCTAGATTATAAGTGTCTTAAGAACGGCAGACTAGCACTGCTCAGGGAACGATTTGATCGAGAGATTTTGAAAATCATTTACTCAGTGAAGAAATTACCCCATCTGGATATACAGCTGTTGATAAACAATGTAATTTAGTTGTCGGACTTTTAACTAAAGGAAACGGGTATCTCCTCTGGTAGACAATATGTCTAAGAACTTAATCAAATTTCCCTCCAGAAGTGGGTCTGGAAAAGATGGGTGAGACATAGGGTAGTATGGGAGTGTGGGCAGTATGGGGATGGGTAAGATGTGGAATCATGGGAATAATGGGGACGCCATCAGATGTCATGCACCTGCTGGCCTGCAGAGCGTACGCGTCATGCCCCACAGGACGAAGTGACTGATAACAAACTTATTTCGTTCGCAAAGGTTCGCCAGCGTCGGATCCGACGACTCCAGACCAGTTGTCAGTACGAGAAACTGGAATTTCCTCCGCGTTTTACGACATGTTGGTTGTCCAGGAATCGATTCCATGCAACGCAGTCGGCTTGCTGTCTGTCCACGGCATACATGCCCAGAATTCTTAATCTCACGTCTCAATAAATGAGAATCTCATTCAACGTTTAAAAAATGCGTCATATGAAACGAATGAGCCTCGTCATCCAAGTCTTGATGAACGAAAATATCATACGGAAGAAATGTTATCATCCTATCAAACATACGCGTTTCGTTTCACTATATTCATCATGTAAGTAGATCTAATGTTAATTTCAGTTTTCATATATCACAGGGCACAACATATAGCAGTATATAAAGCTATAGCAGCGCCATCAGTAATATAACGCTACTGTGATATTTTTCCATATAAATTTATCCTATTCTCACGATGTTGCTTTACATGAATGTACGCAAAGTATACCTCACCGTACGTAGCGTCCGTTGTCAAAGGATGACCGTATAGTCATTGTCATCATGACCTCCGTTGTCCTAGGATTGTGAATCCCTCTGTACCAGTGGGTCTGGCCGGCTGGCAACGTTGTACCAACTCACTATCAGCTGTCATACAGAACAATACTGAGGCCAGTGGTGAACTGTGTCTGGCTACGCGGTGCATAAGATTTTTCGTCATTGTGACATCAGAATTCAGCCAGCTGAAGCCTCGGGGATTTTGAAAACGTTGACTTCAAACTGAAGAATTTCAACGCCTATCCTTAATGCAAATCTTTGGAACTACCTGGTCGAATTCTTCGCCAACAAGCCTTGGTAATATCACAGTTGCCATCAGCGCCGTCTGGTCTGCCAGGATTTCTGTAATCTTTACATAATCGTTACATGTTCACACGGGAAACTGTTGTTAACTATGAAACCAGAAACACGTCTGGGAAAGACTGATTCCTTCTTTGTTCTCTCCGGGACTTGTAATCCGCCACGTACGTCTCTCACAGTCCGTGTAATCCGCAACGTACTTACATTACCTCCTGTGAACGCGAAGTCAAAGGCTTCATCCACCCACATTTGCGTGACCTGCGCGTTATTTCAAATTGAACGAACGGCTGAATATCTGAGGATTCCTCACTGCTGTGGGCGACCCAGCGGTCCGCCTCATGACAAAAACGGCTCATCACTGTTCACAGGGTAAAGGAAAAGGCCCGTGGTTTTATTGGGCCACAATCAACTGAAGAGCCTATGTTGATTACAGTTATAATTACCCTTTATTGACTAAATGTAATTATCTCTCCAAATGTAATGTCTGAGACACATTCATAGTCATTAGTGAACATCATGCTCTGTAGGAATGGCGCTAGGAACGAGACATATCTTGATCTCCCCAAGGGTTTGCTCTGGTCGGTGCATATCTACGATTTCGGTACACGTATGCAGACCTTGGGAATGACTGTAACAAAGGTTTTAGCGACACAGTCTTCCGCATGAACAAAACCAAAGAAGAAACGAATGCGAGATCGAGTAAACCTTTGCGGTCGATATGCAAAAAAGAAAAAAAAAAAGTCTTAGAAAGATGAACTACCAAACAGACGAGCACAAACGGTGTTGAAGTCCCGTTGTGACAACATGCTCTTAGGGTCATGTTATAACCAAACGGTGATGGGGAGGCCCCGTTGTTACAAGAGATCTATCCTTGGACCGCGGTATAACCAGAGTTAACGCAATCCCTTTTTCGTCAACACGTTCTGGTCAACGGCTGGGTATAAACGGTACTGACGTGCGTCCCGTTGTCATCCACAGGTCTGGTCGGCGGCTGGGTGTACATCCACCACAACCATCTGAGGGCGCTGCCTGAGGACGCATGGCGAAAGTTGCTTGAGGATGGCGGGTACCTTGATCCTTACGGTGAGTCCCAGGCCCAAGTAACAGTCTTGCCCCAGTAGCAGTCTTGCCCCAGTAAGAGTCTTGCCCCAGTAAGAGTCTTGCCCCAGTAACAGTCTTGCCCCAGTAACAGTCTTGCCCCAGTAACAGTCTTGCCCCAGTAGCAGTCCTGCCCCAGTAAGAGTCTTGCCCCAGTAACAGTCTTGCCCCAGTAAGAGTCTTGCCCCAGTAACAGAGTAACACCCTGCCCTGCCCCTACAGGTAACCCTCTTCACTGCATGTGTGACGTGGCCTGGATCCTGCGTAACGCTACCCTCCTGAGTGAGGTCGATGTCTACACGACCTGCGCTGACGGCCATCGTCTGGCCGACCTCGACGTCACTGACTTCGACCACTGTTAACCACCGCTGATCTCTACCACCTCTTCCTCTGCTGACCCTCAACTACCACAGCCAGTGTTCTCTCGCCACCAAAGAACTCCATTTGATGACCTCGAACTATTTTCTTGCAAGTCAACAGTAACAGCGAAACTCACTAAAAATAAACAATAGATTTTACCTGTTGATTACTACAAACCCTCTGGAGCCCATCTCCAAGGGCTCCTTCAGCTCAAGGGCTGCGTTACAATACGTAGCAGGGACAGGATAGAGTCCAGAATAATTTCATTGCTGACTGGGAAAAGGACAGATGACCACCACCTCAAGTTCCCTTGACTGAGATGACCACTGCAGACCACCACAACGATCAGTCAACACCTGTATGTACAGTGGTGTGAGATGAGTGTACAGCAATCCGGTGTCTCTTATGGGCAAAGGATCATTGCCCAACAGTCACTGATGTCATTAGCCAACAGCTACTTCTGCGTGCCATCACAGTACACTTGCAATGTTTACTGCCACCTCAAAAGATAGCTTAAAGGTAGCCAGTAACAAATGTCCTGGCCGGGGCAGCTTTCCATTATCTTTGTAAGAAATTTCAACTTATTAAATTCAGTTCAGTAATTCATGTCCATGTTATAATATCCTTCTGTGCACACAGCAAATAGTAAACAGGAGATGGTGTACAGTACTTTAGTTAATTGCTTAACATATTTACTGTTGGTGGTAGCTAATATGTTTTTCATTTTCAGTGATGCGTCCTTTTGACTTGATGATTAGTTTAGCATCCTTTTACTATCAAATGGGTTGAAATAAATAATGATCTGCTTTTTGTACAGGCGATTATCTGCGATGTAAAACAAATTCCATAAGTTGTTTGTAAACGACCAGTACTCTTGCTCTCAGAGAGAGAATTGCCTTCTCTCTTTCCGTCCTCATTTCCTTCTCTCCCTTTCAGTTTCTTTCAACAGAACGAAGGAATAATGTTCACAGAACCCAAGAGCTTATATGATGGTTACTCCCTTGCGATTAATGTGGGAAATTTGGTTATATTTCTATTCCTGGCTGACCATTTCTCAAGGACACTGCCACTGTGAGGAGAATGAGACGGATCTATGAAGCGATTCTGGCGACAAAGCAAACAAGGAGGCACATCCAGAGTCCCTCCGGTTATTTAACCACTCTGAAGATGGACCGGACGTTGAGTGAAGAAAATGTAACTTTATATCTATCAACAAAGAAGTCTTTCATTAAGTCTACCTCAGCACGGACGCCGGTGACAAGTGATAAAGAGTTTGTAGAACCAGCGTACCCAACCCCGGCCCCTCAGGCTGGCAGAGGGCCGGCAGGGGTCCCCAACTCCAGACTTGCTTCCTGGGGGTTGGCCCTGCTCCCCTTGGGGGGGTAGACCTCTCCTTAGGAGCACACCAGTCAGTGTGTAGAGTTGCGATTAAAAGCAGATGTTTGAGATTCTTCATAGCGGAAAGAATCAAGAAAGTCCATGTGTCTCTAAGGTACACGAGAAGGACAGATAACAGAAGACCTGATGGTCTATGACGAGGTTATCTGCTGGAGGACAGTACATGGGAAGGACAGATA
>JAYMFT010283186.1:0-10463 GCA_038088735.1 Panulirus argus | reverse complement strand
TGTGTGTGTTCTCTGTGTGTGTGTGTGTGTGTGTGTGTGTGTGTGTGTGTGTGTGTGTGTGTGTGTGTGTGTGTGTACGTGCGTGACTTTCTCTCGTCGAGTATGTCTGTGTATTTGTAAATACTCTGTTTATGATTACTGATTTGTATTGCTAAATTGAGCGTTTACACTTTTGTTACCCATTATCTCATTATACTTGTAAACACACACTTTCTTGTTGTATTTACCTCAGCAAGAGCTGATATCTTCCGTATTTCCTTCACTATCAAACAAAATATTTCCTAACACCATCACTATCATTCTTATATGCATTTGCAGTGAGCCGTGGTTTTGTCTGTGTCCAACACATTTCGGAGAATTACTCTTTCTCAACATGCTCGAATCCATTCAGGTATGGACCATTTTCAGAGCACTTTCTCAGCTAGTCCTGTGTCTCTTTGAATTCTATTCTCTGTACTTCTTCTAAAACGAGTTTGTGTTCTGAGTAACATTATGGAAATTCTTTATTCACTCCTTGGTCAATCTACAGGAAAGCAGTTCGAAAGTTGAACAGATTTTGAATACGTTGACTCCATTGCATTTTCGCTCTTGGGCGTCTCTGGCGAACGACTCGATCCCTTATATTTCCTGTATTGCACGTTCACATTCTATCTCATTTCCTCTGAAGTGATATTTGTAAACTGGTCTGTTTTCACATCACTGCTTACATTTATACTGCATTTCTAACAGCCTTTCGTCCGATCGTTATCACTGTGTCTTGCCCAAATCTAACAATTTTCTGGTTCTTAGTTCAATTAATCATATTCATGACAGTAAATCATATTCATGGCAATTAATCACAGTCATCAGGCCTTATTGATGCAACTTCAGGACACAAGTCCTTTGGCCTTGGGCTGGTGAATCGTATACCAGGACCAACGTCGGATCTAGGACTGATCCCTGTGGCACGCCACTTCTCACTCATCCCCACATTGCGGAGGTTTCTGTCACTGGCGTCTGTCTGTTCCCTGTTTTCAAGCTTATGTCAATTCCGTCTTACAGGTAACCCTAGTCTACGTTTTTTCGTTAATGCTTACGTGTCTTTATCAACCTTCTGTGCTGGTATCTTAGTTCGTCTGGTAATCCAAACTTCACTACACATCCGGACCAACATTCATGTAGAATATCATAACTCATACATAAAAATTCTTGTAGATTTATGTGTTGGGGGTTGAGATTTTGTGAACTGTATACACCCAATGAGGCGGATGTCTCTCGTGAAACATATTGTGTATTGTAAAGCTTCAGTAAACTATCTGGACTCTTAGTAAAAAAAATAAAAATTTTTCCTGTCAAAATCATTGTCATCCATAAATATCTTACCCTCCCTACTTGGGATTACATAATTTGCGTCTCCCTAATTATGTTAATGATTTGCATATTCGTCTCTTTCAAACATCTGCATGTTTTGTTACTTTCACCACACTAAACCTTGAGTTTCTGATTTCTTATAATATCACAAACGGCTTCGTCGGGACCCCAAAAAATTGGTCTGTTGCTGTTTGAATTCCTTTTTTATATCCACTTGTATACATAAACTCTTTTAATCAAAAAGAATAGTTGATGAACTGTGATTCCTCGTCTCTTCTCTTGCACATGACAGTGACACTAACAATTAAAATGTTCATTTAATTCCTCTCAAAAGAGCTTATTAGTGCCAAGAACAACATCGGCACTCGTGTCCCTCGTCTGACTTATTATACGGTCGATAATCTAAGGAAATATACGGTTATCATAAGCCTTGACCTTTTTTCTTGTATATGGTCTTTGTGCCTCTCTTATCTTTGATTCCTTGACCATCTAGTAACTGGCTGTCTGGCATGTGTATACTGGCAGCATCTTGTCATACAAATATCATCTTTTTTTTAACTCTCTTGCTGCCTCATCATTTGCTTAAGGAATGTGCATGTGTGTGTGTGTGTGTGTGTGCAAGCAGCTGTAATACGGTGCTTGCAAATAATCATGTAATGCAGCACCAATTAGCAGGCGTAAAAGTGAAAAGAAAATTGGAGTAAAACGCAGTTCTGTAGCGAATAGAAATGATTATGTATTCTCATTAGAGAGAGAGAGAGAGAGAGAGAGAGAGAGAGAGAGAGAGAGATTAACATGCTTTCCTGCAATAGAAATACCAAGCGTTACAGCAACGCCCGGCGCCATTACAAGATAGAATGCAAAATACTTAGAAAAAAAAATATAATTAGAAAACGTGTCCACGTTTTCTTCTTAAGCGACGGGGAACTATATCATTTACAAAACTTAAATTATCTTTTTTTTTTTCGTTCGTACCGAGCAACAGTAACCCACTGATTGTGTGTGTACAACGGCAAATCTAAACGCGTAACTTGACCCACAGAGAGACGGATTAGACAGCTCTTGGCCCGTTGGTGGGTCGGTCATCTACGGGTAGGTGCGTGAGCTAGGGCGCCTGTGAGGGTTGGTTTACGTAAATAAATTCAAGGCATTGTGATCGCCGCGTCTGTCTGTCCGTCCGTCCGGCCGTCCGGCCCCAACCAACTTGTTGACTCACGTCCCGTAATGGTGGGAGCGGCAGTAGCAGCAGCAGCAGCAGGCGGAGGAGGAGGAGGAGGAGGAGGAGGAGGAGGAGGCGACGATGATGATGGAGCCCTCCGCTTGCTGCAGCAAAGCCAGCCGTGCTCACTAGGCCAGCTAGCCAATCTCCCTCCCTCTCTCACTCACTCACTCTCTTCGTCACCCCTCTCCATACCATCTCCACCACTGATATCGTATTCCTCCAATACCCTGCATGTTCTTCAACTGTCATACTGCTACTCTTACTACCAACGGGTCTTCTGTTATTTATGGAGTGGCACTGCACGGAGTAAGTGTCCGACTGGCTCTGCGTGATGAACGGGGTGCCACAAGGCTCACTTCTACGCCCCACACTTTTACTATCTATGTTAATGATCTAGAGAAAGGACTCAACATTAGAGCCCAGAAAATCTGCCGACGACATGAAAAAATGGTATAAAACCCCAAACATGGAAGGTCTTTTTCTGTATTGAAACAGACGCAGACAAGGTGGTGTCCTCTGGTATAGTTAACCTCGTCATAGACCATCAGGTCTTCTGTTATCTGTTGATTCCCATGTACTCTCATTACTGTCCTCCAGCAGATAACGACATCTGTCTTTCTGATGCCCTATTCTCCAGAACCATTTGGCTCCGGCGGTCTTCAAGCTGTTGGTATATCCCCAACATCACTGCTCTCTCTCTCCTAACAAGCTCCATCCTCTTCTCAATCTAAAACACCACTACAACGATCTCTATACGTGCTCCAAAAGCTTATCTGACAGTACTTTTGCTGTCCCTCTAATACCCAAGTTATGCTCTACCATTCTCCACGGCTACTAGGAGCCGGCCATCGACCATCTCCATGGTCCACCACCATATCAAGTATCAAGCTCCTTCTCCACCAGGAGGACCACTATCTTCCACCACGATGGCTCGTCATACCACCGCTATGTCCTCCACCTCCACCATGCCCTGTCATCACCATGAATTTGGTACCACTATACACCATGAGCCCATTGCTACCATACTGCGACATCACGACCACGCTTCATCAGTCGTCACCCTCCGTCACAATAACGATTTCTCGTCACTATAATTCAATCGTGAGCCACGATTTCGGTGGATTTTAGATTTCGACCGTCACATCTGCCCTACAGCTAAGATTTCCTTCCATGTTAAGAGCACGGGTCAAATGTAGGGTTAACTTAGGCTAAATGTGGTTGAGATAAGTTAGCTTAGGTTTGTATGCATTGGATTAGGATAGATGAGGTTAAGCTTCATTCTTTTAATATTTCTTAACTAAACAACATTGTGATCTCCTTTCGGTGATAGAAGAGTGAAGCCACACGGTATTTCGACCAGAAGCTACGGCAATCCTTCCTTCCCACACCAAAAAAAAAAAAAAGTAAAAAGTTACCTGCAGTGGAGAAAATAATTCCTTTGTTGATATATACTCATCACTCAAGTAAAACCACTCACGAGACGAAATGAATCACTTTCACTCAAGTCGCCATGAATTTCTACTACACTCGGGGCTAATCGTATCATTCTTTCCTCACAAGAATTAACACGGAAAACCACTGACTGCTGTGCGAACCATCAATGACTTAACGCCCTTCACTGGTCTCCTACAGCGAGTCCAAACGACACACACTCACACGTGAACATCCCACGTCTTCGTGGGGTGGAAATCCTTCACGAACCACTTCCTTTCGTCTCCCCGTGAGACTTAACCACCTCCTCCGTCTCCCCATGAGACTTAAGCTAGCGATAACCAGGGACACCCAAGTCTTCTGGAGCCTTTTAAGTTCCCTCCTCCCCAGGAGCAAGCCGGCAAGGGGTATCGCTATAGCTTCTCCCCCAACACCGCCCCTCTGAGAGTGAGTGTGTGTGTGTGTGTGCGCGAGAGAGAGAGAGAGAGAACCGTCGATGGGGAGCTTTCTTTACCCTCGCCCCAGGGGCGGTGGCGGTGGCGGTGGCAGCGGCGGCATCATCACCACCCTCGACGCTGTGTGGCGGTCAGGCCGGGCGTTAAAACCCTTTCCTCTCTGCTTTTGATGGCCTTTTTACCCTTCCCGGGCGGGAGACATTTCCCCCACCATCGTTTATCACATTCGTTCTGCACCTCGCTTTTATACGTCTCTGTGTTGAGGCCGCGGGAAGGCAACCCGTCCCACGCCGCTCCATTCTTTTATGAAGATCGCCGACATAAAGCAGCCGAGTGTGCGGCCAGATCAAGTCGTAGTCTGGGCCGTCTTCAGGGAGCCGGCGAGAGCAGAATGAGAGGGAGTTGGCTGGTTGGTTGGTGGCTGTGTGTGTGTGTGTGTGTGTCGAAAGGAAAAGGCTTCTCGTTTCCTTACTCACACATGACTGTCTCTGTCCTCCCTGCTTTATGGTTGCTTCCTCTCTCTCTCTCTCTTTCTCTCACTCTCTCTCTCTTCCTCTCTTTGTCACCACCACGGCAACAGCATCATCGCCGCTGGCCCGAAAACACACAGTCACCTTTCGTAGAATTTTTCCTGCTGTTGGCGGCATCCGTCCTCACGAAGTGTTGTTTTCCTCCAACAATCTTTTCCTGCTGGTGAAGCTCCTCAACTGAACTGTGGTGTGTCAATTTGTTCTTGGCTGTGGTATCATCGGTAATGTTCCTTTCTCCTTTTTGTTATACGTTGTGATATTCTTAACAGCATCAGTAGTATTAGTATTAGTTCAAGTCGTAGTAGTAGTAGTAGCAGCAGTAGTAGTAGTAGTGGTGGGCACTTGCAGCAGTAGTAACAACAGAAACAGCAGCAGTAGTGATAGTAGTAGTAGAAGTAGCAGAAGTTTAGTGGCGGCAGACGCAGAAACAACGACAGGAAGAGCAGGAGCAGAAACAGCAGGAGTTGGGGCAACAGCAGCAGTTTATCATAATTCTGGCCACACGTCAAATGCTGGACGATGCAAATATATTCCGCCATTAAACTTACATTACAGCAACACGGAGAACTCCGTCTCTCATCTTTCTCTTTCTCTCCAGTCTTTTCTCCCTCTTTAAGCCCTCTAGCCACAACTACTGCCTTGAAGACTATGTAAATATGAATGTCATCCCATGATATTAATCTACGAGACTTAGACGTCTAAGTAAATGTATGTTTATGCAGTGAACTTCAGTGACGTGTGTGTGTATGCGTGTCGCTTCCCACAGGACCAAGTGGAAGCGTCAGACGGCCGTGGGTCTCGAGCTGCTGGCGGAGGCTGGGAACTACGCCGCCCTCCAGAGGCTCTACGGACAGCACTACTGGCCACCCGCCCCCGCCCTGGCCCACCTGGCACCCGTCCTGCCCTCAGGTAAGGCCAAGCGACCCGGCCCAGCCCCTGGTGAAGACGGTCATCTACCCCTCTGCCGCGTGTTGGCGTCACGCGTGAAAATACCGAAACTGTGCTGGTCAGGTGGACCTCACAAACCACCTGGTAACCTCTCCTTCTCAGCTGGTGTTGGTTGGTGTTTATAAGCCACAGTTTGTTTTTAAGACATTTCATGTTTACTTTCTGTCGTCTGTCACTGAATCTAGGATGCCGAAGAACAACTAGCTGTTTAATGAAGGCAAGACTTTGATTGTATGCATGCCATTTAGGCAAAAACTTTGATTGCATGTGTGACAAACTGTTAGGTCAGTACTGATATCTGTCCATCTATCAAGGCCTTTCCCATGCATATAGGGTGGATTAAGTGCTTAATGAAGAGCACCTTTCGTGGGAGTTAAGTCTGCAGAGCTGGGGGAGCTGAGGGGGGGTCTCTCTAATCTCCCCAGGGTGGCAGGGGACATCCAATTGCCTGAGGGTAAAGGTGCTACACTATCAACAGTAAATCCAAATCATATGGATTTTGATGCTAGTCGACTCGGATAGGTTCACTGACTTACGCTGTACTAGGAGGAGGGGAGGGTGCCATTCACTTATCACTAACGCTACTAGTACTAGTTCAGGGGAGAGTACCATACCAGTACCAGTTCTTGGGGGGGGGCTACTACTGACCCTGTACCATAGTACTATAGGCCTGTACCGTAGCTGTAACAGTTAATAACTTCATAAGTAATAAAGCCTTAGAGTAGTCTGTATTCAGAGTAGAATTCCGTAATCTTATTCTTCAGTTTACTTTCCTTTTACGAGACGTAACTCGTGAAGTAGAGAGGGGTAACTACACAGGTGTGCACACCATTGCTTGGGACAGAGCGTGGACACTAAGTGCCCGTGGTATGTACCCCTCATCTGTAGAGGCTTGGCGGTCGGTGTGGCAAACACTCTACTGACTCTCTTCTTTGCAAATGCTCGCGAACTGGGCGCCCGCGCGCGCCTCACGGAATCGTGTGGCAGTAAAGGATGAAATAGTATCTCTTGTTCCCTCACCGCGCAGTGTATTCTGAGGAATGGCAGTACAGTGTCTTGGGCTCCTCAAAATTGCATCAGTATTTCTTGGCACTGTTAGGATTATGCTTGGCAGTGAATATAGGGGGAAGCCAGTTTCACTGTTTCTGTTTTTTTTCTTAAGATTTTCCCAGGCATTTTTTTTTTCTTGTCACGGGTATCTCTCTCTGAGATGATGGAGTATGGATAACAAGTTAAAGCTAACTCGTAAATCGGAACGAAGCTTTAGCTCGCTCATGGGGTCCTAAGGAACTCGGTGGGTCAGAGTTGGGGTTTGAGTTAATTAATATATGTATCCATTTTCTATGCAACGGTACGCCGAGAAGTACTCTTTCCTGGCGTACGGTATTTGTCGCTTGTCACCTTATCACATGCGAGATGATATTCAGGTGTTTATTCGCGCGAAAATTCGTGTCACACTCTCTTTGGTAGCAGCATGTCGTTGGCATACGCAGCATGTTGTTCCTATACTCATGTTACCTCAATCATTATGTGATAATCACGAATAATCATTTGTGACAACCTCTGATAATCATTTCACTCTCTAGTTCTTTTCAGGAATTTTATACAACATTTATCTGGGAACTCACAGCTTTCCTTTACTTAGTCAACCAAAGTTTGATTAAGATAATCATATGTTCTTAGGCATTTTCTCCTGCATTTTGTTAACTGTAGTCTTCCTCTGCGGTCACACTGCCTCACCTATGGTACTGTTACGACTGTCAGTATTGCTTTAACTGTAACACTAGGTTTGTTACCAATACCCCTACCAGTGTTATACCGATTTCCTACACTGATATGAACATGGTAATACCTAATGTCATAATAGGAATATATTGGTATTTCAAATGTAATGCACTGATTATATAGATGGAATGTGAATTGTTAGTGCGCCTTCGATAGGTATATTGATCAATGCAGCAGTGCAAGCATTTAGTGTAGCAGTACAAGCTTCTAGTGCAGCAGTGCAAGCTTCTAGTGTAGCAGTGCAAGCTTTTAGTGTAGCAATACAAGCTTTCAGTGCAGCAATTCAAGCTTATGGTGTAGCAATGCAAGCTTTTGGTGTAGCAGTGAAGCTTCTAGTATAGCACTGCAAGCTTATAGTGTGGCAATGCAAGCTTCTAGTGTAGCAATAGAGGCTTCCAGTGTTGCAATGCAAGCTTCTAGTGTAGCAATGCAAGCTTCTAGTATGTTGAATAACCAGCCTACCCTAGTAACCTAGCCCTGGGTCCACTCAGTGACCCAGCCCTGGGTCCACTCAGTGACCCAGCCCTGGGTCCTACCAGTAACCCAGTCTTGGTTCCTACCAGTAACCCAGTCTTGGGTCCTACCAGGAACCCAGCCTTGGGTCCAACTACTCACCCAGTTCCTCTGTGTTGCAGGTCTGGAGGCATACTACAGGCAGGCGGTAGCGGCTCTCACCCAGCGGAACACCACCGTCCCGACGCCGCCTCCGCCGCCACGACCCTTCCTCACCCCTGCCCTCTCGCAGCCCTCTGCCCTCTCCTCCCTCTCACAGGCGCATCTCTCCTCCCTCTCCTCCCACTACTACTCCACCCTCGCCTCAGCTGCACAGCCGCCCTCATCGCCGCCCAGCACAGCCGTCTCACCCACCCAGTCTTCCGCAGGCAGCCCTACCAGACCACCTTCTTCTTCGCCCTCACCACCAGCAGGCCTGCAGCAGCGCCAGCACCAGCAAAAACAGCCTTGAACCTATGGGTTATGCTTGAGGGGGACTTTACCCACCTTGACGCTCCACTTCGACAAATAACTCGACCTTGATCGAGCGAGAACTTTGGACGTGACTCAAGGAGTCTGTCAAGCACGTAGCTAGGGCCAGGGCCTATAAGCATGCCTGCCTGCCTGCCTGCCTGACCCCCCTTCTGTGGCATCTAACAGACTACAGACACCAACGAAGATACGGTGAATAAGAAGACCGTCTGTTATATCAGTTACGGTCAGTACGCTACAGAGAGGGCGCTGACGCAGTCTAAAGTTACCAGTCTTAGTAGGTTTTCCTAGATCACGGTTTTGAACTACCGATCACTCATCCAATCAGTCACAAATATTTGTGATGTGTACCGTTTTTTGAGGATATTTTCCACACTTGATGGATGATCTTCAGGTGATTTCTTGACTGTAGCAGTGAGTACGCAGAATGTGTTCTTCACTGTCATGTGTAAAATAAAGGAATTAGTGACTGGAAAATAAATATGCCCAATATAGAGACAAGGAAGACGAGGCACAAGGGACAATATATTTCATGAAATTTAGTAAACACTGTAGTGAATGTTTGCGATACAGTAGGCGGTTAGTCCTGTGATGTTACGAAGCAAGATAATGTTTATACACTTAGTTTTTTTTTCTTTTCGTGTGTGTTATGAAAGAGGATTTTCTTTTGTTTTTCTTGGCCTGAGAACACTTTTGAGTTGTTTTCATAGCTGGGAAATTGCTGACCATAAAACGACCTGTCAAATGTTCTGAGAGAGAGAGAGAGAGAGAGAGAGAGAGAGAGAGAGAGAGAGAGAGAGAGAGAGGACCCATGCATGAGGTAAGAACTCCGCCTCCTGATCGACCACAAGCAGCGTCAGTAACGACAGCGGCGGCGTCTCCGTCAGGAGAAGAAGAGGGACGGACGGACGGACGGACGGACGGACGGACACACCTCCCCCCAAGAGCGACCTGCCCCCCCGGGGTGTCACCCCACATCACAAGGGCCGGGAACGCAGAAGGAGGAGGAGGAGGAGGGATGATAAGCTGACCAGGAACCCCCTTCGCAGAGGAGAAAGAATGATACGCTAAACCCTACAGGAAAACGCCGCCTGATAGGCAAGCAGCCAATTCGTCACCTGACAAACCTCGGAGAATGCCAGGTGCTATACGGGGCCTGACGTTACCCCCTTATCATGAACTAGCCATTCGATGGCACAGTCCAATGACCAGCTGCTCTCAGTAGACGATACACCAGGAAGGCTTTTTCTTTTTTCTTTTTTTACCAGGTACAGTAATGGAGTCACACAACCAAGTGACGAGTTGTTGCATATTGTTGTACTGTTGTATTTTCACCCCAAAAAAGTTGCGAGTCTTTGTTGATGATGATGATGATAACAGCTTGAGGGGGTGTGGTAGTCTGAGATTTCGACAATTGGATGAGTCTCTCCTGGATAAGGGGCCCTAATTATCCCCTCCCCCCCCACCCCATCACTACCCCACCTATGATCTGTGTGGCACGGTGGGGTGAGAGGGGGGGGGAAGGTTGTGTTATCATGAAGAGTGTATATATTAAAAAACATTTACAACTTAATGGTTCAATAAATACGAAAATGTACATCATCTGTATTATTATCCAGTGGTGAACCAGAGGGAATGTAATGGCCCCATTCATACACACAAACGCGCATACAACCTTATATTAGACTCTTTCTGTGTGTGTATATATATATATATATATATATATATATATATATATATATATATATATATATATAA
>JAYMFT010283185.1:0-24002 GCA_038088735.1 Panulirus argus | reverse complement strand
TCTCTCTATATTTCAATTAGGGCCCGGCCTTGATGTGGACTTCTGTCCGTGACTGGAGCCTTCAACATAAAAAAAAAGGGGGGGGGGAGCCAAAGTGTTTAATATGAAAGTTTGATGTGTTGCCAGGGCCTGTAGCAAGAGAGCTTTTTAAAGTCTTATTGCAATGTTTGTATCAATTGAAGTGAAGGTTGGTAAGCACTGTTTTTGGATGTATTTAGTGTAGTTTCTTCATGCCTATCCTGTTTAAGGGTGAAATTGGTTTGCAGCTGATTTCTAAGTAGTATGTTAGTTTGTTGAGAGAAGGGATTTTACCAAAATGGGTCAGGAGTGCTTCATGAGGGGGGCTGGATACATACAGTAAGTGTACATCTTCATCATTGTTCACCAGGATCGGTTTCTGTGGGTCCTGTTGTTCATTTTATTGAGGAAGGAGTGCCAGTTTTCAGGTTGTCTTTCAGTAATAAGGTCAGTGATGTTGTTATCTAGAATTTGTATTTGTTCTCTGATCTCTGATGATGTTGAGTGGTTTTCTCTGGGCAGGTTTCTTTGTTATACAAGGTGTGATATTTGTAGGGAAAAGTTTTTGTCATATTTCTATGCTCTTGTGATATGCAATTTTTGTTGGCTCAGCTGATGGTGATGAAATGTTGGACTGCATTATCTAGGGACAGGAAGTCACCTTTATTGAAGTTTTGGAGCTTTGTTTCCATGTACTGTGTGTAAAATAGTCAGTCTACTTTCCTGATATTTTTTTTTTTTTTTTTTTTTTTTTTGAGTGGGCCAGCTGGAGGACAATTCATTTATTGTACTCCAGTTGGTCCTTGTGTGCAGTGCTAGCATACATAAGGAAACTTCTAGCCCAGACATAAGTGCAGAGAAGGACTGTGATCCTGATTCAGTTATGGAAGGAGTTGGACAGATAAAAAAAACAGAAGCCAGAAGAATTCACTCATGCCTGGCCACAGATATGGAAAGGGTGAGATAAAATGCAGCAAATGAACAACAAATCCAGGGGATGGGCAAGGTCTGTAGCTACCAAGTAAAGGGAAACCACATGTATGGTAAGACTGGAATTTCATACTGGGGAAAATGTAAATTTAAACACCTTATAAACTGTTTGAACTCACAGAAGAAAGGGATTATGCTGGTATGGGGAAGAATGCAGATCCCACCATCCAGAATTGTGCAAATAACCACTAAAGATTAAGCACTGCTTGAATGAGTACTATAAGAACCACCACACATCAAGGATAATGAGACCTGTGTCCACCAATATACAAATTCTTTTTGGTGACAAACAAAAGACCAAACAGAGGCTGAATGAACTAATAGAAGAGGAAATATCATTGGCTTTCCTTCTCAGAATGTGAGAGAACTGAAAGTTGTCTTCCAAATTCAGCAGAACAGAGTATATATCCCCCTAAAACAATAAAGAGACAAGCCATGTAACATCCCTCATGCATGCCTACAAACAAGGACTGAAATCACATAAAACACATAAAATCCCAGTAATGAGTGGTTTGCTAAATGAGCCAAGTGTAGTAAATGCAACCTTCACTGAAACATACACAAAAGACCACATGAATAGTGAGGTATGGTTCCCAAATTACAACCTGAATGGCTGCAACAGGCCTAATAAATTATGTGGAAGAGTTGGACTGTATATAGTAGATACAGTTAGAAAAAAATTAAACTCTGAACTCCTCAAATGATGCAGTAGAAGCACTTGTCAAGGCTAAAAACCTTAACCTGGTCATTGTATTAATCTATAGACCTACTGATGCAAAACCTCATAAACTTATAGCACAAATTAGAAACATAATGTCTCAACCTCCTCAGAAAATACCCAATATACTTGCCTTAGGAGACCTCAACCTACTACAGATTAAATGGAAAGAGGCAGTTAAAAATATCTTAGCAAAAAATACTAACAAATGGAAGCAGCTTGGCAAACAGCTTCAAACAGAGAGTTATTCAGACTATATGAAAAGTTCTCTCTGCCAACAAATAGGAAAACCAACCACAGGAAATAACATTCTTGACTTAACCTTCAAAAATAATGTGGACCTAATATGTGATATCACCATCTCAAACATCCTGTACTATAATCACAACCTGACTGACATAAAAACATGCTTGGATGCTAAACTGCCTAGTGACTGACATAAAAACATGCTTGGATGCTAAACTGCCTAGTAACTGCCTAGTAAGAACAAACGAAACTGTGGAGGTGTTTTCAGTAATTTCACTTTCAATAATAAACAGACAAACTGGGGGTATGTGATCAATGAGATGTCTGTGACACAATGGGAAACCCTGCTGAATACCAAAACAGAGGAAGAATGTGTAAATGGTACTCCAAACATGCATGAAAGGTCTAAGTAAGAACGAGATTGACCTTTTAAAGAAGTGACAGCTCACCCAGCAAAGGAAAGAAAGCCTATCAAATGAATTATGAGATACAGACTGTAAGCTTAAAATGTCATATGAAAAAGATAAATAAGGAAGAAAAAGCTAAAAATGAAACCAGAGATAACCCAAAATACTCTTACTCACATCCAAAATGCATATCCAGAACCATACATCCCATTAGCCCACTCAAAACAAAGAAGGTAACTTTACAGATGACTGCCAAAAGATGAGTGAGATTCTAAAAAGGCATCATGAATCGGTAATCAATGAGCTAAAAACATTAAAAGTTAATGACCTAACAGAGTTCTTCCTAAAAAGTAAACCCCCAAGTACATACCTAGTTGATATTACCTCAACACAAGATTTCAAACAGGTCATGGAAAGCATGCCCATGCAACCAGCCCCAGGCCCAGACTCATGGAACTCAGTCTTCATAAAGAAATGTAAGACACTTCTAACACTTGCACTAAATATCCTCTAGAGAAGAAGTCTAGATTCTGGCATCATTCCCAAGAGTCTGAAACTGACCCACATTGTCCCACTTCACAAAGGCAGAAGCAAAGCAATCCCCAGAAACTTTCACCCGATACCACTAACATTACACATCATTAAAATCTTCGAAAGAGTCCTAAGGGGCAAGCTGAATTAATTTACAGAAGTGAACAAGCCACATAACTCAAAACTATATGTTTCAGAGTGGGAAGATCTTGCCTCTCTTAGTTGCTTGACCCTTATGATAGTATTGTCGAAGCTCTGGAAAACAAAGAAAATGCTGAAATGATTTACACAGACTTTGCAAAATCATTTGACAGATGTGACCATGGTGTAATTGCACATAAAATGCAAAAAAATGGAAATATGTGGAAAAATTGGGGGACAGATATATAACTTTTTAACTAACAGATTACAACTAATAGTTGTACACCATGCCATCTCTAGGGCCTCTATAATAAAAACTCAGTCTCCATGGAACTGTACTTATACCCCTCCTGTTCCTCATTCTTTTATCTGACATTGATGCAAGCAAGAGCCACAATCCCATAAAATCCTTTGCAGATGATATGAGAATAAGTATGAAAGGTTATAAAGTGGCATAAACTAAAACATCCTTTGCAGATGAAATGAGAATAAGTACGAAAGGCTATAAAGTGGCATAAACTAAGTCTTTAACTGGGCAACCGAGAACAACATGCTTTTTAATGGAGATAAATTTCAAAGCCTCAGGTATGGGGAAAAATGAAGCAATTAAAATAACAACACAGAATACCAGACAGCCACAGACACTATCATCAACTAGATAAGTAATGTGAAAGACCTTGGAGTAATAATGTCTAACAACCTAGCCTTCAGAGAACACAACAAAACATTGGTTGCCTCATGCAGAAGGATGGCAGGCTAGATCCTGCAGACCTTCAAGACAAGGGAGGAAAAGCCAATGATATTATTCAAAGCACTAATTCTTTCACAAATAGAATACTGTTGCATTCTAACATCAACCTACAAGGCAAGCAAAATTGTGGATTCAGAAACTGTCCAGAGATCTTTTATAGCTCACATAAATGTGATACAGGAACTAAATTACTGTGAATGATCTGAAATCCTTGCGACTCTACTCCTTGGAAAGCAGATTGAAGAGGTATATCATCATCTATACACGGAAAATCCCGGAGGGTATGGTTCCCAAATTACATTTGGAAATAACAACCATCTGGCATGAAAGGCATGGAAGACTGTAAAATACTACCTGTGAAATCCAAAGATGTGATTTGCATAAAAAGAAAGAACACCTTAAACAACCAAGGCCCAAGATTCTTCAACACCATCAGAAACAGCATGGGATGCACAGTAGAGAAGTTTAAGAGTGCACTGGACAAGTAACTACATAGTGTATCATACCAGCTAGGCTGTGGGGGCTACACGGGACTGAGGGCTGCAGCCTCCAACAGCTTAGTCAACCAACTACTCAATCCTGGAGCCTGGGCCCAGTCCAGGCTGTGGGGCTGAAGACCCCCGAAGACTCTGAGAGGTATCCATGAGGTAAGGTGATGTCTGGCAAGGTCGGATGCCAAAGGTGGTGTGGTGGGAGCCTGCTTGGCTGATATGTAGGCTCAGGATACTGAAAGAGTGCAGCTGGTAAATGAGTATTTCACCTCAGGGATCATGGGTTTGGTTTGGTAAACCAAGTGGAATGGTGGGTATTGTAATCCCAACAGGGGTAGGTGTTGGGTATGCTGATATGGTTTTGCTGGTGGGAGCTTGTCTGGAGGGGTATGAGGAGGGGGGGACATATGTTGGTGTTGATTATCTTGCAGTCAGTACTATGAAGTATTACTTCTATGGACTGTATTTCTGGGGTGTTATCACTGTATGTGAGCTGTTTTGTAGTGTAGGTGGTGTTGGAGGATGGTCTGCTTGGTTGGACAAGTAGTATGAATCTTCCTCCTCATACTTGTTGTCTGTCACCTTTTATGGTTGTGTAGCTGTACAAAGATGGAAGAACAGATATGGATGTGGGTCTTTTTTCTTGGATGAGGGCACTGTGGAAGTTGTCTTCTGAGTTGGTTTAGTATTTTCTGTATTTGTTTTTGATACCACTGGCATGGGTTTGCAAGATGTCTGGTTTGTTACTAGAGTTCTGTAGAGCAGAAGAGTTTGTTTCTGGTGATTAAGAGTGTGTGTTCTGTGCTACTGTTTGTTGGGTGCTTGTGCTAGGCGTAAGGAAGTTTGTAAGGGGGCTTGGGAGTTACTGTCTGATTGACTGCTGCAATTCCAATGCTTTGATACGTCCTTAATGGATAACAGTGATGTGTAGTGGAGGTGATGCCAATGAGTGCAGCTGGAGCATCTGATGGAGTAGTGCTTTTTGGTGATAAGTGTTTGGCAGAGTGGGCAGAGGTATACTGGTGGTCCAGAAGAGAGTTAATATCATCAGCTTGTATTAGCAGTTGAAAGATGATGACTAGGCCATCACCTCCAAGTAGTTAAAAAAAAGTGTGAATCTATAAAGTGTTTGGGTATGACCTGGGTCTGGCTCGGGGGCTGGGGATAGCTCAAGGCTGCACTCCTTTCTATACTATAATTTTTTTCTTCAAATCCTTGGTTACTGGTGTATGCTACTTATTTAGTACAGCAACCAAAGTGTTTTAAAGTTTTAAGTATCAAGTGTGAAAAGAATATGCAGTATAAAGACTGAAGAGCATGATGTGATACAACATTCAAGTATTCTTTAAAATTAAATTCAGTACTGAAGTTTAACTGCAGACCAAATTAGGCAGCATTACTCAGATATAAAATGACAAATTGTCTTCTCACTGAGTAATGTCAAACTTTCAAAGTTATGGCAATATCAAGCAGGGATATGTGAACCATATTTTCCTCATTTATGTATTGGTTCACTTACCAGTGATATAAGAAGGTACTCTAACTCTCCAGTTTACATTTTCAATTTCAATTTTCAATGTATGAAAATGAAGTTGTTCACGCAGGTCCCATGCTGCTAAGGAGCCATCTTCAAGCCCTGACAACACAAGGGATGGCCGAGATGGACTGAAAGTGGCAGCTGTTGGTGAGGCACGACAGCATAACAGATACTGTGGACGAGATGGTTCTTGCACTGACCATATGCACAAAAGTCCACTTTCATTTAACTCTCCACCATCTCCTTCATCCTGTAAAGTTTATATCAAATCATTAAATGAAAATTTTGACTTATGTTCTGATGTGTTAACAAGTTTTAGGTAACCCTTAAACAGCAGGACTGGCTGAAAATTCTATCACCATGTGCACAACTAAAAAATTTAAAATATCCGTTTTCCTTATATACCAGCAGATTGACATGCAAAGCAATAACAAATTAATAATACAAGGTACCTTTGTGTAGGCCCAGTGGAGTGCTTATTAAGTATCAGGAAAGGAAGACATAGGAGTGTTGTTTCTTTCTCTTGAAATTGTTTCACATTCTAATCATATTGCATATGTAGGCACAGCAATGGTGATAAAATAGCACAAATATAGATAAAGATATTAATCTTTGTTCACTAAAAATGAGTGGATGGTGGGGGGTGGCTACCATGTTTGGGCCAATCCTCACCTAGAGTTCCTCTTTGTTTGTAATACACTCAACTCTTGCCATGATGGTGGTGGTGTTGGTCATGGTGATTCTACATAAAGTTGTACCATTCAATATATTGCTTTAATATCCTCTATCAATTACAGAACAAATTCATTCTAATTCACAAAGTTTCACTATTAAATCAAAAAAGCTGTGAAGTTAGGTAAACAAAAGTGACCTACTACTGCTATCCCCCAATCCTGGGTCAAAAATGTCCAACATGTTGACTAACATGGAGCAAAAATGAGACAAGTATTTGTAAGATACTAAAAAACAGCATTACACCTGGAGTGAAAATAAATGTTTGAACTTTTTAGATGCTGGTGAAGCAGTGGGATAGCACTTATTTATTCCTCATGACTGTAAGAACATTAAAAATTATTGTCAAAAAGAATGTCAAAAGCTTTCCAGCTAACCAAAGAATGGCTATTGTCAGTGACGATGCTACAATAGGTAACAGTATTGAAGATTGATCTAGGAAAGGTAACAGTATCGAAGGTTCTAGGCTGATGGTTGTTGGCTTTTTGCTCTTCAATTTCATTACTTTTTTTTAAGTTAGCTGAGATGGCATGAGAAACTGAAAACCCTAATCAACTGAAAGCCCTAATCAAGGTCATCTCATTAACGCTATGTATATATATGTATCCTAGCATTTTATTGACAAACTCTTTGGGGAGGATAAACAGCTGGGTTGATTATGGAATAACTACTGCAAGCAGGATTTGAACCTATGTGCTCAACCCTAGGAGGCCTGCGAATGCATCACAGTCAGCAATGCTAACATTTACATGTGTACATGTACTATAATCCACTGCTTATCTTTGTACATTTATTATAAGAAATTACTATGGAAAATATTCCAAGTTAGGTAAAAAAAAAAGTGTAAAATATGAGGAGAATAATTTCCCAGTTAGGTTACAAGGAACACATTATCCATTACGTATGGATTTCTATGGGACACAGCTTCACTTACAGTTACTCCTCTTAGAGTGACACAATCCATGAACACAAACTAAATGTTAACTATGTCCCTATATATTTCACATAACCACAGCATTGGTAGTACTTACCTATATTACTAATTATTTTTTTGTAATGTTCAAGAAGGGAATTTTACACTTATGGGGCCCCATCTCTTGAACACTCCATACCATCATAAAATCTCTTGAGTTTATGCATGCTATCTACATTAAGCATGTAATAATAATATGAACCCATATTTCACCTTATGCCATCCTTATTACTTTACATTTGCTTGGGTTGAATTTCATTCACCACAATTCAGACTAACTATAGCATCTTTTTAGGTCCTCTTGTCAGATGATGCAATATTCTTCATTGTTTCCTCATGACTTTTGCATCGTATGCAAACATATATGGCAAGACATTAATATAGGTCAAGAAGAGTAATGGTACCAGAACCAAACCCTGAAGTGCTCTGCTGGTCACTTCAACCCATTTGGAAAAGGCTCCTCAGACATGCTTCCTTTACTCCCTCCTAATGAGATAATCATCTATCTATCAAAAGAGTTTCCCCCTTATACCAGCTTGGTGAGCTAAGATCAGCCTCCAACATGGTCCAGTGTCAAATGCCTTTTGGCAGTCCAGATGCAGACAGTCCATGCAGCTTTCCCTTTTTTTGTTCAGGACTGTGCTCACTACTTTGTAAAACTCTGAGAGGTTAGTTACACATGATCTCCATTTCCTGAAACCATGCTATCTCGCACTTAGGAAATTTCTCCTCCATAGAAAGTCATCCACTTGCTTTCTAATCATCTTTTCCAGAGGCTTACACACCACACTTGTGAGTGAGACTGGTCTGTAGTTCAATGCCTCTTCCTGGTTTCCTTTCTTATTTATAGGTATAATGTTTGCCCTTTTCCATTCCCTTGGCACTATGCCTCTCTCCATTGATATCTTAAACAGTAATTCAAGTGATCTATCTAGTGTATCTGCACACTTCTTTAGCACATATGGTGAAATTTCATAAGGACCATAGGTCTTCTATAGATCATGTCTATTTAGTATTCTGCTAATTCATTTATTTTCCAAAACCTCCTCCCCATTCCATCTCACTGGTATTGGTCCTATAGTCTCTTCCAATATGAAAACACTTTTCAACTTGCTGTTCAGTTCCTTACAAATCCTTACATTATCCTCGACAATTTTTCCCTCTGAATCCCTTACCCTGAGGAGTGGCCCCTTAACTGAAAACTGGCCCTGAAAAGCTGCCTCTTTACTGAAAACTGGCTCACTGATAAATCTATGGAATAATTTTGGATTCTCAGCTGCCTTGTCCACAATATTCTTTTCAAAGTTTCTTTGTTCCTCTTTTCTTATCCTTCTGTATCATTCCATGCTTTTTATACCTTGTAAATGCTAGTTGGCTGACATGCCATGTATATCTTTGCCACTACACATCCTGAAGCTCCTTTGCTCTATGACATCTTATGTTATACCATTCCTTCCCCTTTCTTACCATTTCCTTTGTATATGAAGCTTTAGGTACCCATTCCTCTACTACCTTATATAAATTTCATAGAATCTCTCAACACAACACTCTGGTTCCTGGCTACTGATTTCCATTCCCCATTCTATATCATCATGGAAATGATTGATTTTTGTGGTCTCCACAATCATACCTCCTCTTCATTTCCAATCTCACTTCTGCTCTTTTCATTTCCTCTTTCATCCTAATGTAATCCATGACATGCTGGTATAGGAAATTTTCCTGTATACATTTTAGAAAAAGTCTCAATGACTCCCTATGACCATGAGACTCCAAATTCCCCCTTTTATCTCTTTATAATTGAAATCTCCCATTAACAGTGCTTTACCATTTCCAAGAAGTGTGTTTCACTGCTTCATGTACCATCCTTAGTGCTCACTCATTGTTATCATTATGTATTTGTTCCAGTTTGTTGCAATTCTTTGAAGGATTATATACTGTTAACACTACAATGCCCTTCTTCCCTGCAGTTACTATTCCCATTATGCATTGCCTCAATGGCCCATCCTCCACTATTTCTCGAAACTTCAGGCTCTCCTTTATTAAGGAGGCTAATGCTACCCCTTCTTTACCTTCTCCTTTCTTTCTTACTATCTGAGCAGAAAAGGTGAGTGCTTATATCTTTGGTAAGCTGAACTTTTACAAATCCAAAAATATCAGATGCACTTTTCCTAATGATTCTTAAATAATAGTTCGATATCATGAACTATTTACCCCTCAACATTTGAATAAATTACTTTCTACATGACATTACCATCACCTGACACTCCTGCTCTCTCTGCAGTGTTAAGAGAAGGTAATGTCAGATAGCAAGAAATGTATTTAAATGTTGATGGGTTAAAAGTTGGTGGTAAAGAACTGGAATTTGAGGATTGCATGAGAGAAAGAGCACCTTATATTGAAGTCATGAAAACTATGCTTACCAAAGACAGTGTATGTATAGAAATGTAGGGTTTGAAAATAAAAAAATAATTTTCTCTCCAAGGTGGTGTCAAATGAGCATGAGAAACACTTTGAAATTTTTAGGAAAATCAGGGGTAAGGACATTCGAACCTCCAGTATTTATGGCATGGAAGCAATGGCCTTTCTTTGCACTACACTAACCACTTTACCACTCTGAACTCTCATCTGAAATTGAAAGAGCTTCATCTGGTGGTTCATCTACAATAATGTATATCTGTTCTAATCATATCAACACAACTTACCAACAAAGAACTATCAACAGCTCGCTTAGTTAGGGCCCACCCTCAGTCTATTAGAGACTGCCTCAGAAATGATGATATTATCCCTGTTCATCCCAGCTCCTTCTAGCTCAGACTTTGCACCTCTGTCTACCTTATCTATAACTCTATCACCCGTTCCCTCTGGGGACTCCAATCTAGGGGATGGCCAAGGCAAAAAAGTCTCCACTTATTCCTGTCCTTAAATGCCTCCCTCGCATACACCATTCCATGCTTTCTTACATCATTTCTCTCCCTCCAGTACTCTTCCACTTTATTTACCCATGTCACCAGTGGTCTTCCTCTCACATCAATCCATTAATTGTTTTATCATACATTCTCCTTTCAGACTCCCCATCTTGCATCTTTTCCACATGCCCAAACCATCTCAAAGTATTATGTTTTACCCACTTAGCTACTCCAAAATTCATTACCTTTGCAATCCCCACCGTACCACATTTTTTTATACACCCCAACATGTTTTATTTATTCCATCTAATCATACCACATGCTCCTATGAAATAGCTCATTTCCACAGCCTGGATTCTTGACTTTTGTGACTCTTTCCATGTCTATGTTTCAGTTACATAGGTCACAGCCAGGAGGACTATGCTGCCCTTTAATCCTTTCTTTGCTTCCATACTTACACCTCCATCCTTCATTATTTTATTACGGGACTCACTGACTCTTCTACCCTGTCCTACCCTATTCCTTACCTCTCCAATATCACTAAACTTATACAAGATAGCTCCTAAATACTGAAATTTTCTCACCTCTTCCAGCCTCTTCCCCATATCTATAACATAGAACAGTAAACCTTCTTCTTTGCCACTTTGGGTTTTGCAAAATCTATACTTTCACTCTGTTTCCTTTCAAACATCATTACTTTATTTATACTTGCATTTACCTGCAACTGCCTACACTTGCACTTGACATAAAACACTTTTACAACCCTCTGCAACTTCTCATGACTCTCATAAAGTAACAAAGTATCATCCACAAACAGGCTTGCCACTATCCATCTTGCCTCACCACAACACTCCATCTCTGAATGCCCTTTCCCCAGTTTTGCTTTCATTTCTCTTATCACTCCATCCATTTGTTTTCAATTATTATTATACTTGATTGCCATTTCCCATGTTAGTGAGGTAGAACCAGGAAACAGAAAAAAAAAGAAAAAAAGACTCATCCACTCACTCACATATAAATATACATTTACGTCCATACCTGTATATATATTCATATCATACTTATAATACTTGATCACTGTTTCCCGCATCAGCGAGGTAGCACCAGGAAACAGGCGAAAAAGACACATCCACTCATTTACAAACATATATAAATACATGCACATATGTGCACAATACATACATATACATACCAATATATACATATTTACATACACACACATGCACATACACTTTTTTTTTTTATGTGAAAGGCTCCAGTCACGGACAAAAGTCCACATCAAGGCCGGGCCCTAACTGAAATATAGGAAGAATTGAGAAAGGGGAAAAAACAGACAGGGAAAGTATATACAAATATTTGAGAAAGTGAAAAACATGTCTTTTGAAATGAGCCAGGTCATAGTTATTGGGAAAGACATGAGAAGAAAGAGAGTTTCAAAGCTTTGACGTGTAGGGAAAGAAACAGTTATCAAAATGGCACACCCTTGAGTTGCCGATGGCCACACAATAATCAAGTGATGCAGCAGCTTGCCGAGTATTCCATGGTCTACCTAATGGTGGTAGTACAAAAGCAGCCAGCTCTCGGGAGCAAAAGCCAAAGTAATACCTATAAAAAAGGGAAAGTGAACAAACATTGTGGCATAGGGCAAGGGGGTCATACTTGCTCACCTCCATCCATTCCTAATGCCATCCTGCCCCACAGGAAATAGCATTGCCACCCCCTATAAAAGCGAGGTAGCACCAGGAAACACGCAAAAAAGGCCACATTCACTCACACTCAGTCTCCAGCTGTCATGTGTAATGCACCGAAACCACAGCTCCCTATCCACATCCGAGCCCCACAGACCTTTCCATGGTTTACCCGAGACGTTTCACACGCCCTGGTTCAGTTCATTGACAGCACGTCGACCCTGGTATACCACATCGTTCCATTTCACTCTGTTCCGTGCACACCTTTTCACCCTCCTGCATGTACAGGCCCCAATCGCTCAAAATCTTTTTCTCTCCATCTCCCCACCTCCAATTTGGTCTCCCGCTTCTCCTTGTTCCCTCCACCGATGACACATATCCTCTTTGTCAACCTTTTCTCACTCATTCGATCCATATGTCCAAACCATTTCAACACACCCGTGTAATCCAAGTAGCCGTTTATTGACCACTCCCGAGGGGAGGATGAACACCTGGGTCCAACCCAGCACCGGCTATTGCTGACGCATGGTCAGTTACGCTATCCAAGACACTACGGAGGCCCGTGTAAATGTTTGTATGCGCTAGGGCTTCAGGAGGATTTAAAGGGATCCTGAAAAATTGACATGGCTGATAGCTAGACCTCAGTCTAAGTGATTACAAAGCATTGTGCTTTTGCAATAAAATTGTAGATTATGAACAGAAACAGTTCGGTAATCCACAGTTTAAAGTAAAAGAAGAAAAAGATTTCTGTGTGATAATGAGTATTGATCTTAAATACGCAAGGCAATGCCTGGCTTCATTTAATAATGCAAACAATATGATGAGCTTCATAGTCTATGAAACATACGAGCTCACATGACTGGTCTTAAGTATTACTCCCTAGCCTTTATGATGATATGGAGCGTCCATAAAACAGAGAGGTCTAATGAAGTGAATTCTAAAGAAGAAAAGCATGATATGAAATGATAAGTTTAGGCTAAGGAGATGGGTTGGGATTGTGGCTCGGGGAGGTTGGCAAGGGATAGGAGCTTGGTAGAGAATAGGACCTTGACCGAAGGGGGTTAGCGAAGGGGGCAGATAGATGGTGGGGTCTGGAAAAGGGCTTAGCGACCTGGAAAGATAGCAAGGTTTTGGCGAGATACAGAGGCGTGGTAGATGACTCTGGGATAATGAGAGACAGGTGCTGGGGGTAAGGTGCAGGAGCTTGGGTAATGAGAGGGAAAGTTTAGAGTAAGGAAGGGCAGAGTTTTGGGTAAGGAGAGGTTGGGGCAAGAAAAGGCTGGGATTAAGGCAAAGAAGAGTAGGGGCAGGAGTTGTGATCCTCAGGAAATGGATCAAAAAATACATGGATAAAGGTAACGAGGAGCAGGAGTTGAGGCAAGGAAGGCAGAGGTTGATGTAAAAGGCGGCAAGTTTTAGGGAAGGCCTTAGGGTAACAAAGTGCTGGGGTTGGGCAAGGAAGAGCAGATTTGGGGGCAAGGAAAGACTAGGGCTGAGGCACGGAAGGGCAGGGAAAGGGGCAAAGGAGCTCAAAGGATGGGGCAAGAAAGGGCAGGGGTTCGTTTAAAGAAGAGTAGAGGCTGAGTTATCTCCGATTCTCTAACCTCACTACTTGCCCAAAATATCCTGAGATCAGAATGTAACACGCCTGTCTCTGGAGCCAGATATAGATATGCCAACAGTACTGATAAAGGGAATCAAGTCAAACTTGTGGATTCCCTCTGATGTTGGTCTCCGTTGGCCTAGTAATTTTATGGTTTATTGCATGGGGAACTTTCTGACAATCCACAAACTGGAAAAATATTCTCTCTCTGATTCTGGAAAGCCTTAGCTCAGGATTATGTTATTATGAAGCATTCTGAGAACTTAATAATCCCTTATATTTCTCAGCAGTTGTGGTTCTGGAGCAGACACTTCATCCTCTCAAACGTCTCTTTTCAGATAAACTTCAGCAGAAAAAGTTTGCATGCCTCAAAAAGCTCTTTTAAAACTGTTATGAGCTTGCTGTTGTTGGAGTAGACGTTGTGAGTGATAAGAACGGTTTAACTAAAAGAGGTCTACTCAAGACACCCCCACATTTCGTTAAATACCAGAATGTCGAGTTCTTAAAGAATCAAACAGTAAATGCGCTGTTTATATTAGGTCATTAAGGCCCTCAACGTTAAGCTACCTTCAATAAGTGAAATATATTCACACGTTTAAGCACTTCTTCAGGTGTTAATGATGATTCTCAGATCATATACAATTACTAGATATGTAACCCTTCGATGTATTTTTCAAATGAAATTTCTACCGTTAAATGTCTCGGGTAAGGCAGACGTTTCAACTTGCATGTTAGTGCCTTCATCACTTTTGCAGTAGGTATAAATGTGTATGGCAGGTATAAACAACCGTCGGCAGTGATCACTACAGTGCTTTGAAGACTTAAGTCATGTTGTTCGTGGCAGCTTGATTGGCCTCAGCCCATCTTACTCACGACAGAGTGATTCATAACGACAATTAAAACTTGAGAACTGCCGTATGTATAGCTCGTTTTCTGAACACTGAACACTAAGACCATAACCCCGCCAGAACTTAAAGGTGTTTAACCCACGCTTATTATATTGACATCGTCCAGTGCCTTAAGGTATTACCTCTACATGCACATCTTCAACCCTATACTTCACCTTGTAGTATCATTGCTCTATGCATTACGTCGATTCCCGACAGTCAGAGTTTATTCATTCTCTCGCGGTTTTCAGTCATATCCTACGTTACATTCTTGCACACATCTCATGTCTCCTCTTTTACATTTTCACAAGGCATTGATGTAATCAGTGATCAACTGATTTACTTTCATCGTTATGAAGCGTGATCTTAGGTTCAACTTAGACGCTATCTTCCACTGAGCAGTATTGCACTCTGGTGCGCTGTTTCACCTCTGGACAAATCGACGCACCTGTTTAATCGCCTTTGGCGATGTCCCGACACTTGGAAATACCATTTTCAGTCCCGAGAAGCGGAGACGACGAGGGCGCATTTGACACGTTCCTAAAGTACAGAGACGGTAGGAGCTCGAGGCATAGTACTGTGAGACAAGGAGAGTTTCGCAGCACGAAGACAGCCAGATAATCCCAGACGTAGGTTTGAGGAACGTATGGGAAAAGGGGAGTCCGAGAGACTGTGCCGGAACACTGAGAGACTAGACACGGTCCCGAGACACAGGAGTTTATGATGAACGCTACAGGCGCCGTCTCTAAATACGCAGGTGACTGAGGGATTCCCAGACGCATACCTGGGACACAAGGGATTCCCAGACACATTGCCAAGGCTGGACAGGAGCTGACCCCTAGAAGCAGTTTTCCGGGACATAGGAAGGATAAAAGCGAGACCCAGACAGCCACATGACACGGAGAAGACAATAGAAACCCTGGAATGCCGTATAACATAGAGGATGAGAGGCATCGAAGTCTGGCCAAGGTCTCTTAATGAGTAATGCCTTATTTCCTGTCTTGGAAAGTTGTTGCGGCGGCTGGAATAGAACATACGCATGTTCCAACAGGTAAAACCAGCCGAGTTAGGTCATGCGTTGCGACTTCCCCCTCTTTCCAGAGCCAGACCTGAAACAGGAAGATAGTGTGCACTTCCCGACACAGTTCCAGGAAACGAGGAACAAGGAGAGGATTGAGGAAATCCAAGGCACCTGTCTGGGATGGCCGTGGCGGGGATGAGGGCTGGCGGTGGAGCCCACCTTTCCCGGAGACGAGGCTGGTCTTGGCAATCCGGCACCGGCGCCAGAGGGTCACTCACCCTGGGAAGACAGTCACCACTGGATTTCCCTCTTCTTCCTGGATTTGGCACAACTTTACTTGTACCAGCGAGTTTACGTGTCGAACCTTCGCCCTCCCTCCTTACGCAAGACACCCTCGTGTTGCCCCCACACCTCTGGAACAGATGGTTCTCAAAACTCCAGTATAACGGTATATGTTGTGTGAAGTTAACATATATCATACAAAAAGAAAGCCTGTTCGACACACACACACACACACAGAGTAATGGCGACTGACATATCTGCACACTGAACGGTATAGTCACCCTCCTTGTCTAGGTAGCGGCTGTATGGCCGACCCATTACCTGATTAGTAGACCTGCTGTGCACAGCCTGGCGTGTGGTCGTCAGCTTGTTGCATCGTCGCAGACCAACGCCGTTCACACAGTAGATATCTGACTCCGTTCTGTAATCTCCTGAACCTTAGTGTGCCTGTAAATGTTTTCCTTTTATCATTAAGGGTAAATTTTACAGGCAGTGCTTGTTTGATGTGGTGTTTGTCGTGGAATCGTTTCTGCTTTGAGTTACCCCAGTAGTGAAGATCAAGAGGGGGTGGGATGAGTCACTCTACCAACTCAAGGCAATGCCCCCAACAATACAATGAACATCATGTTACCGGCCAGGCTACCGAGTCTTGAAATACACCGGAACATACAACGTATGGGATTCATGTGATGTCCGACGCACCGCTCCCCTCTGCCTTGGCAGTAACCGCACACCATCTCAGAATCTGCGGAACCTTCCTCCCCGCCTCGGCACGTGACGGCGACCCTGACATCTTCCCTTAACATTACACACACACACACACACACACACACACACACACGAATGCTTTCTCTGACCTCCTACTACTGGTTTCATTGCCCCCCCCTCCCTCTCCCTTCCTTCTCTAGGGGCTCGTTGCTTCACTGTCCAGCTCCTCACGTGTGTTCCTCCCACCGCTGGTCCATAACACGAGACACATGGTCTGAAGGGAAAATTATCAATCCAGAAACCTTACCCAAAGTGACCTCGGTCGGCGTTTTTTTCTTACGTTGTTCGAGATGTACATAGTTGTGTGCGATGGGGCATCAGTAACGAAGTCTTGCCGTTTGTGCAGAAAAAAAAAGACTCATGACTAAACGTAAAGTTACGTAAGCTGTCGCAGGCGTGATTATGTCCAGCATTGTATTCAGTCAAACGAGACATTACGTCACCTTTCATGCTACCGGCTGGCGGGTTCCCGCGCTGGTGGTGTCACCAGCCCTGGGAGGATGGATAGCCAGCGCTGACACCTAAACCAGCGACGAGGGAATACAGTTGCCGGTGTCTGTATCACCTTACACCACTGCCTCTGACCATTCTTCCGTCTCTACTTCAAGAAACTGAAAAAGAAGAATTTCGTCCTTAACAATCAGGACTTTACGGATTATATTCTTGTTTTAAACTTGTGGTTTAGTGTGTAACATTTGAACGGGAAACACCAATTCAGACGACCTCACCATCCCTGCACGTGTATACTGTATTGCCAGGCTAACTACGTATTGATCATCAAACATGTGATGATATTATTATTAACATAGGAGGAATTCCAATTCCAATAGCCATTGAGTCCTTTCGAGGCTGTTTATAATGGTTGAAGATAGCAGAAACTCATAGGTTAGCGTGGTAAGGTAGAGAGGCTCACGTAGAATTGAAAGAGATATACATGTAAAGTTTTCATGCAACTAAAGAGGCGCAAATGATGTCATTCGCGGACTAAAAGCGAAATATCTGTCAAGTCTCTTCTTAATTGTACTCTTCACAACTCTCGTATCTCCTTTGACGGTCGTGTAATTCCACCTCTTGACTCGATGAACATACTTGGTATTACTGTAACATCCACTCTTTCTAGGGAACCCCACATTACGGGAATAGCTAAATCTGCCTCTAGGTGTCCTGTTTAGATGTCGAAACTTCTCTTCTAAACAGTTGCTCCGTTTATACAAGAGATTGATTCGTCCTTGTATGGAGTACTGCCGTCACATTTGGGGTGGTTCTAGCTCCGTTTCCTTACTTGACAGTGTTGAGTAGAAAGCGGTCCGATTTATAAACTATCCCAGGCTAACTTCCAAACTTGACCCCCTTGCTCTATGCCGCAATATTGGTTCACTTTCCCTCTTCCATACGTATTACTTTGGTTTTTGCTCCCAAGAGCTAGCTGCTTGTGTGCCCCTACCACTAGCTAGACCACGCAATACTCGGTAAGCTGCTGCGTCACTTGATTATTGTGTGGCCATCAGCATCTCAAGGGTGAGCCGTTTTGAACACCTGCTTCTTTCCCTATCCTTCGAAGCTTTGAAACTCTCTACCTTCCCATGTCTTTCCCATTAACTATGACCTGGCTCATTTCAAAAGGCAGGTCTTTCCCTTTCTCAAAAATTCGTAAATACTTTTCCTTGTCTTTCTTTTTCCGCTTCATAATTCTGTATATTTCAATTGAGGCCCAGCCTTGATGTGAACTTTTGTTCGTGACAAGAGCCTTCAACATAAAAGAAAAAGAAATAAATGCTGTTTTCAATGTTCTTTTTCTTTTTACGTTGGAGGCTCCAGTCACTGACAAAAAGTCCGTATCATGGACAGACCTTAATTGAAATATAGGGTAATGAAAGGGAAAAAAGATGAGTCAAGGGGAAGTATATCCGAATTTTGGAGGAAGTGAAAAAAACCTGTCTTTTAAAATCTACCGGGTCATAGGTGTAGGAAAGACATGAGACGGTATAGGAAAAGAAAAAGTTATCAAAACGGCCCATACTTGAGTTGCCAACGGCCACAGTAATCATGTGACGCAGCAGCTTTCCGAGTATTACGTGGTCTACCTAGTGGTGGGGGCACACAAGAAGCCAGCTCTCGGGAGCAAAAACTAATGCAATACCTATATAAGAGAGAAAGTGAACCAACAATGCGGCGTAGGGCAAGTTTTGAAGTTAGTCTGGGAGAGTTGAGTCGGACCGCTTTTGACTCAATTCTGTCAACTAAGATGTAGAGCTAGAACCATCCCAGATATGAGAGCAGTACTCCTTACAAGGATTGATCAATCCTTTGTGCAAACGGAGCAATAACTGTTCGGAAGAAAAGAAATTTCGACATTTAAACAGGACTCCCAGTACGTAGAGTCAGACTTCCCTCTTTCCGTAATATGGGGTTTCCAAAATAGTGTAGATGTTTCAGTAATACCAAGTATGTTCATTCAGTTAAGTCGAAGGAGAGAGGAAAGTTGTAAGTAAATCTCGATCGAGAGATGGGAAGAAATAGGGTCTTGAAAGCATTAAACTTAAACTTAATCTGACAGATTTCGTCTACCTCATTGAGATATCCTGTCCAAATCTGAGTTTATTGAGAAAGTTGTGTCGAGACGAGATGCGGACATGTGAGACAAGAAGTAGAACTGAAGGATGTGGAGGAAAGCAGTGTTGAGTTGTCAGCGTTTGAGTGCATTTGGTAACTTGCAGAAGAAAGGATATGGTAGATATAAAGTAGAAAAAGTATAGGAGACAGGACCAACCTTGAGGGACACCGCTGTTGATGGAGAAATGGGGCCGGAGGGAAGCCTGATCCATCAATAACCATGAAGATATATTGGCCAGAGAGGAAGCTAGATATGAAGGAGCAAATTTAGGGAGGGAGCTAAAGAGATAAGACTCCAGGTAATATCAAAGTTTAGGAAGTCTATGTCCTCGAGGTGTGCCACTGGTGTTTTGATGTTGGAACAAGCAGAGACACCACTTGTGAACCGGAATCATGAGTGGAGATTATAGTTGGATATGAAAAAGGGGCTAGCGAGAACATAATTAGACAATATGGGTCTCAGAGAGGAAGGTAGGTATTAGGAGAGGCATTAGACAGATGGTGTTCAACGGAAGAGAGGATCCCTATTATTATTAGCAGTAGTAGCAATAGTTGTAGTAGTTGTTACTGTTGCTATTATCATTTGAATAGATTTTCTCGGAGGAAGCTAGATCTGTCCTTGATCTCATCCTGCGGTGTCATTTCAGCAACAGGTCAATAAACTTAACGGAAAAAAGAGGCTGCAAATCTGCCTCCCCTAACAACATGTACGGTGGAGTGTCTCCCGACGGAGCTTAATTTGTGATGCTTGTACCGGAGCCGTACATGTGCCCTGGTGGTGGATGGTAACATCAGCCCGAGATTCCTGCCTTAATTGCTGACGTCTGCCCCTCGGCCTGGAGCAGGTTCCCAGCCTCTGTCAGGGATCCTATTAGTAACCATATGACAATCTGATATCCCCTTATAATCGCCTCAGTAATTCTAATATTTCATGGTTAAAAATGAAATTATGGACGATTATTACTTTATTCTAGAGGACCGATCGAAGTTGAAAGGCAGCAAGATATATTAAATCTCACTCTAGGAATATCTGATTATTCATTACACACAGATGGTACTGGTCGTTTATCTAGAAGCCAGTGAGTGGGAAATAATCATCCATTGACATATCCAGTTTGATTAATATTCATTTACTGAGTCAGCCGCCGAATATTTTTTTTCTCTCTCTCTCTCTGAAGGCTTCAGCCACGGGCAAAAGTCTTATGAAATGGTTTGAAGAAATAGTGTTTCTGTGAGTATTATAAGCTTTGTACTGTTTGATTTACATCTGGCATGTGGGTGTGAGGATCATTTACATCATTTGCTGATACTTCTCATGCCTGACATTGGCATTTCCCCTCCACCCTTCTTGTAGGGAAGTCTGTTGTTTCTTGACAAATTCAGGTCGAGGTAATGATTGGGCACCAATACATTCGCTGCAGGTTTTCTTACTGTGACACAGAACAGTTGTCGTCAAACTGACGACTCTGATATGAATAAAGGTAATTCAACGGCATTAGTGCCTGGGGGAAAGAAATAGACAGATCTAGTGAAGGATAAGGACTTAAGGCGAGATCCACTGGTGATACTTTTTCACCATCTCACTAATGTCTGGTCATCATCCCTGAAAGATTTTGGGGTCATATGTGGTTGCCCTTGGCATATCTAAAGCTTTCGACAGGGTGTGGCATTAGGATCTCAGCTCTGAGCTACCTTCTTTTGGCTTTCCTCTTTCACTTTGCTCTTTCATATCTAGCTTTTTCTTCGTGGTTGTTGATAGATCACCCTTTCTCCCTTTCTCCATCAACAGCGGTGTCCCTCAAGGTTCTGTTCTGTCTCCTACACCTTTTCTCATTTTTATCAACGAGTTCCTTTCTTCTGCAATTAACCACATGCACTCTTCACAACTTTCCTCTCTCCTCTCCTCTGATGGTTCTTTAATTCCACTACTTGACTCATAAACATACTTGGTATTACTGTTACATCCACACTATCTTGGATACTCCACATTACGGAAATAGCCAAGTCTACCTATAAAAACTGGGAGTCTCCTTTAGATGTCGAAGAATCTTCTCTTCCGAACAGTCCCATTTATGCAACGGAATGATTCGTCCTTGTATGGAGTACTGCTTTTACATCTGGGGTGGTTCTAGTTCTGCATCCTTACTTGACAGAGTCGAGTCGAAAACGGTCCAACTTTTCAACTCTTCCAGGCTGACTTCAAAACTTAACCCACTTGCCTTACTTCGCAATATTCGTTCACTTTTCCTTTTCTTTAGATATTACTATGGTTTTTGCTCTCGAGAGCTGGTTGCTTGTGTGCCCCACCACTAGCTAGACCACGCAATACTCGGCAAACTGCTGCCTCACATGAGTACTGTGTGGCCTGTGGCAACTCAAGGGTGGGACATTTTGATAACTGTTTCGTCCCCAACACCTCGAGGCTTTGGAACTGTCTCGCATCTTTCCCAATAACTCATGTTTTTTTTTTAAAAGACAGGTTTTTCACTTCCACCAAAATTCAGAAATAATTTTCCTTGTCTCTTCTTTTTCCCTTTCATTAACCTCTCTATATTTCCATTAAGGCCCGGCCTTAATGTTGACTTTTGTATGTGACTGGAGCCTCCAATGAAAAAAGAAAGAAAATTTTTGATAGACGATGATGTTCTGGATATTAAGGGGAGATTTTGTTTTACCTACAGGGTGTTGTCTTGTGGTCGGTTTCTTTATTAAATTATTGTAAAATAACGCAGTAACTTAGTAATGTATTAATTTCAAATGAATTATCTTGAAGCATTAATGATTGAAATCACATATATTTTTACTGTACATATGGATTAGCAAATTGTTTTGCCTCTTTCCCTTCTCTGTGGTTTATCTGAAGTTTCAGAATTTGCTGTCACTTTAGTTCTCTTCTTACGGAACTTTGCTTATTAATCTGTTTTTAACTTATGCTGAAAGGTTTGAACGTAATGGGTTTCCAACATACTCGTATTACCGCCATATTTGATCAAGGTGTGTCAGAGGTGGTTTGTTCAAAGACAATATTTGTGACGGAAGTTTCCTTTACGTGGGTGGTGGCCTAGGAACACGGGTAGTATGTACAAACATCCTCAGTGTTTGGTCGACACCCCGAGCCCGAATGAGGTCTCAGTAGTCCATTTAGGTCGTGGCCTAAGGCCTCCACACCTAAGGCTTTTGAAATATGTCTTTTTCATGATTTTATTTTTTTCAAGGTAGGTGTAATGTGCTTTCCTTTGTGATGTAACTGAAAAATTTGTCTTGCAGAAGTCCGTATTTTTCTTTTTTTGTGGCCTCTCTCTCTCTCTCTCTCTCTCTCTCTCTCTCTCTCTCTCTCTCTCTCTCAATAATAGCCCGGGGCCCCACAAAATCTCATTCCGACGTCCTTCGACAATTAGTCAGTACGATCAGATATGCTGGTCTTCTGTGTAGGTTTCTCTGCATTTATCTTTATGAAGAGCAGGTTGATAAAGATGTCCTAACTGGTGGATGTAGCCTTTGATTACCCTGGCACTTGAGAGGCCTAGAGCCCAACCAACAAGCCAACTTACCTCTTGATATGTGTAGTGATAACTTTATTTTTCTCGCACACTCACATACCGTTTTACGTACATCCAGGGCATATAGGAACACAGTCTCGGGCGTGTAATGGCTGGATAGAGAACGATTAAAACGTAATTTCCACGGAGAAAAATGAGCGGGATAAACATAAGAATGGATATTGGAGGCAGCATTCCTGTGTTAGCCCAGCCGTGACTCCTCGACCCGTTATACAGGGGGAAACGGATAGCTAATGTCTAACCACAGACACATGAGCAACACGGCAGAGGCGTCGCCGTGCTGCCCACTGATGTAAAGCTGGAAGCATAAGTTCCTTCGCGAACATGGAATCTTCCTCTCTCATCCGACTCATCCCCTGAGGCCTCAGGCCCCCAAGGATGGACCGCCCGTGACAGCTACACATGTCCCTAGAGCAGTTCACACTTGTAGTGGCGAAAGGGTTGTAAAGAAAAGAAAAAAAGAAAAGTAATGCTGTTTATTCGTCTTGCCGATCGGTCGCTCGTCCGTCCGTAAGCGTGTCATGGGTAGAGGAGCCGCGACCGTCAGTGGCCTGCGCGTGTGACCAGTTCATGAGGAGCATTTGTGACTCGCGTTTCACGACGTGATGACCTTGTTGTAAGGGGGTGTGCCGCTCCACGTGATGTTTGGTGGGGTACGGCGACCGACATCACGCCTAGTCCTTACATTGTTTTGACAAGATCCACGAGGGTGGGAGAAGGCCTGCCAAACATGTTTTAGGTTCGAGATAAGACTGTTGAATGTGTCTTCATGAAACATTAACATACATGAAGAGCATTAGACACATATTGGCCTCTCCACATGAAATGTATCATGATTTATCGTTATTGTTCTCATGAGTATAATCTTATTATGAACTCTACTAAATTTGGTCGGAATTTTCCTCCTTCCTTCCAAGGATTGGGGGGAGGGGGAGGCTTAGGGAGATAGAGGGGGACTTAGGGTGGGGGGGGGGTCTGAGGCGCGGGCGGCCTGCCACTGGTCACGTCCGCCGTGGCCATGTCACCGGTCAGGTTGTAGAGAATATGATCAACTCCCTTCCTCCTCCTGCGGCGGGGGACTGACTCTCCTCTGAGCTTGTCCTCACACCAGGAAGTACTGTGAGCAAAATATTATCGTT
>JAYMFT010283174.1:0-10463 GCA_038088735.1 Panulirus argus | reverse complement strand
TGTGCATGTATGTATATATGTGTGTATGCGGGGGGATGGGTTTTTCTTCGTCTGTTTCCTGCCGCTACCTCGCTGACGTGGGAAACAGCGATCAAGTATAATAATACTAATAAAAAAAAACTCACTTGTTGTAGGTGGCAGTGAGATGCAAAAGCTTGCCAGTCCCTGCAGTCACATGAGCCTGGTAGATCTCATAGTCTTGTTCTTCTTGCTTTTCTAAGGTCACCTTTAGAAATGGAGAATAGAAAGATTTTCTTTTCATTGATACATATGACAAGCAATGCATACATTAAAGCTGAAAGGATGAAGAAAGGGAGTCTTGATTACAGTTTCTAAGTTTCTGAATCACAATGACAAGGTTAGGAGTGAATATATCTTTGAAATCTGCAGAGAATAAAGAGAAAATTTCCAAAGTTAATTAATTACTGATAAGAGTAATAATGAAAGGAGTACTAATATATGAGAGTAATATTTAGAAATATCATATGGTTGCACTATTACTACAATGTTTTTAGCTACGCAATAGATACAATAGCTGTAGTATAGTAATAAGAAAACATTTGAAAAATAAAAAATCAAATTTGTATCATGCTGCAACCAAGAAAGAGGCTCCGCATGATGTACTTTAACAAGTCTTGCTAAAGATGTTAGGTATAATCAAACTTCTATTTTATGGAAACACTAGCTTCAACATTAGAAAATGTATCACTAAAATACTTTTCAAGTATTATCCATAAATTTCATTTGGAATAATACACACAAACTTATGGACAACAGGCTCATATTTTAAAACAAAGGACCCAGTAACCAAGAAGCTCATGTCTATTATTAAAATATTTTCATTTTCTGACTGTATTATCAGGTATAAAGGTAGTACCACCAGGCAATTTGGAGTTAGTGAACACCTTAATCAACCTTGCAGAACTGACCAACCTATAACAAAACCCACCTTACTGTTTTATTAGGGAACACTGCCACCAATGCAAGCATAAATTACTTTCTGGTAACTCTTCTACAATAGATTATGGTTACAATAAATCAGATATCAGAACTTGAATCAATACATATCAAACAACTTAAACTTGGGCTAAACTGTAATGATACCTCTGTCCCTCTGTGTGCAATAAGATAACCCTGAGTTACATTAGATTCCACACGACATTTTTGTTTCAGTTAAATTTATTCTGTAAAGGTAAATACCAATTAGTTGTTTTCATCATTCATTTATATGAAATCTTGAGAGTATTTGTGGCTTTCTTACCAGTCTTGTAAATCCTGTTCAAACATGGTAATGAATCTCAGTTTACAAAAATGATCAAGATATTGAGTCAGTACTGAAGCAGATGCCATGCAGAGTGCATACACATCAAACCCTTGAGAACCTTTAGTTGCTTTTTGCTATCTGAATATACTAAGAAAATTTTAAGTGTATTTTACTCATCTTATAATTGTAGTTCATTCAGATAAGTTTTTGAAAACTTTTAATCAACTTTATTTATAATTTCATATCTATATGGAGAGTAGATACCCTTCAAACCCTGGAGGACTTGTGGATGTTTTGGGCTTGAATATTCTGTTAAATTAGTAAGTGTAATGTAAGTGTAATGATTTCATTATAATGTATTAGTTCAATCAGATGAGTTTTAACATTTTTCTAATCAACTTTTATGTATACTTTTAAAGTTCAGTTTTGCTGCACAAGGATTTTTTGAGAGACTCCCATCAAACATATGTATAAAATGTAGAGTTGAATATAAAGAATAATTCATACACCTATTGTACTTAGGCTTTAGTCTTGTTACTTATATGTATGATACGCTTTATTCATGGAACATCAGTTGCTGGTAAAGGAGAAGTATGGTTTGGAAATGTCTTAGGAGTAAAATCAGGCATTGGTGAAAGGTCAAAAGCTAAGCAAGGGGTAGTACTACTCCTGAAGCAGGAGTTGTGAGAGTGTGTGATAGTGTGTAAGTAAATTCTAGATTGATGTGGGTAAAATGGAATGTGGATGGTGAGATATGGGTAATTAAAGTGCTTATGCACTTGGCCATAAGAAGAAAGATCATGAGAGGCAAGTATTTTGGGAGCAGCTGAAAGAGTGTCAGCAGTTTTGATGGAAACGACCAAGTATTAGTCATAGGTGATTAAAATACAAAGGTGAGTAATGTGGCAGTTGAAAGTATAACTGGGAGCACAGGGTATTCATTGTTATGAATGGAAATGTTGAACAGCTTGTGGAGTTGTGAAATGTAAAGGAACGGGTGAGATGGAATATCTGGTTTAAAAAAAGGGATATACACATATACGTATGTGAATAGGAGGAATGGTCAGCGGGCATTAATGGATTACATATTAATTGATAGGCATGTAACAGAGATTTTTGGATGTAAATGTGCTGAGAAAGGAAGCTGGTGGAATGTCTGATCACTATGTTGTAGATACTAGGGTGAAGATTTGTAGAGGTTTTTCAAAAAGAGGAAACAATATCAGGGAGAAGAGAGTGGTGAGAGTAAGTGAGCTCAGAAAAGAGACATGTGTGAACAAATACCAGGAGAGATTGAGTGCAGAATGACAAAAGGTGAGAGTAAATGAAGTAAGTGGTATGGGTGAGGAATGGAAGGTATGTAGGGATGCAGTGCTGGCATGTGCAGGAGATGCATGTGGAATGCAAAAGTTGCGAGTGAAAAAGAAAAGAGGAATTTGGGTGGTACTTATAGGGAGAGAGTGCAAATGATTTGAGAATGTTTAAGAGAAAGCAGCAGGAGTTCAAAAGAAAGGTGCAAGGGATGAAAAGGAGGGAAAGTGAGAGTTGGGGTGAATGAGCATCAATATACTTTACGAAGAAAAAGATGTTCTGGAAGGAGGTAAATAATGTGCAAAGACAAGAGAACAAATGAGAACATCAGTGAAGGGGATCAAGAGGGGAAGTGATAACAGGTAATGATGAAGTGAGGAGGAGATGGAGTAAGCATATTGAAGGACTGTCTAATGTGTTTGATTATAGAATGGTAGATGTAGGGTGTTTTGGTCACGGTGGTATACGAAGTGAGAGTTATCGAGAGTGGTTTGGTGAAGAGAGAAGAGGTGGTGAAAGCTTTATGTAAGATGAAACATGGCCATGCGGCTGGAGTGAATGGTATTGCAGTTGAGTTTATTAAGAAAGGGGGTGACTATGCTGTTGATTGGTCAGTAAGGATTTTAAGTGTTTGTATGGATCATGGTGAGGTGCCTGAGGATTGGCAGAATGCATGTATAGTTCTGTTGTATAAGGCAAGGGGGATAAGGTGAATGTTCAAACTATAGAGGTATAAGTTTGTTAAGTATACCTGGTAAGTTGCATGGGGAGGAAATTGACTGAGAGTGTGGGGGCATGTACAGAGCATCAGATTGGAGAGGAGCAGTATGGTCTCAGAAGTGGTAGAGGATGTGTGAATCAGGTGTTTGCTTTACAGAATAAGTGTTAGAAATACTTAGAAAAACAGATGGATCTGTATGTAGCATTCATGAATCTGGAGAGGGCATATGATAGGGTTGATAGAAAAAAAATAAGTAGTAGTGAGAATGTTTTATCAAGGGTGTAAGGCTTGTGTTGTGCAGGAAAAGAGGATATTGAATGGTTCCAAGTGAAGGTTGGTCAGCAGGAGTGGTGTGTGTCATCATGGTTGTTCAATTTGTTTATGGGTGGGGTGGTAAGGGAGGTAAACTCAAGAGTCTTGGAGACAGGGGCGAGTATGCAGTCTGTGAGGGATGAGAGGGCCTGGGAAGCGAGTAAGTTGTTGTTTGCTCATGATACAGCACTGGTGGCAGATTCAAGTGAAAAACTTATTGATTGAGTTTTGAAGAGCGTGTGGAAGTAGGAAATCAAGACTGAATGTGAATAAAAGCAAGGTTATCAGGTTTAGCAGGGTTGAGGGACAGGTTAGTTGGGATGTGAGTCTGAATGGTGAAAAATTAGAGGAAGAGAAATGCTTTAGATATCTGGGACTGGACATGGCAGCAGAAGTGAGTCACAGAGTGGGGAGGAGGTGAAGATCCTGGGAGCAGTGAAGAATGTGTAGAAAGAGAGATCATTATCTGGGAGGGCAAAACTGGGTATGTTTACAGGAATAGTATTCCCAACAATATCATATGGATGCAAGGCATGGGCTACAGATAAGGCTTTGCAGAGAAGGGTGGATGTGTTGGAAATGAAATATTGTGGACACTTTGTGGTGTGAGGTGGTTTGATCGAGTGAATTTCCTTCTAGGCTTCAATGATGATCATGTTGGCCTCCCTCATACTGCAAGACTTCCAGAATTACTTAACAGTCACCTAGTCATTCTCTGTAGCCTTCATGAGCTTTGCAAATGTTCTCCATAAATAGTAGGTCTTGAAAGAATATATCTTCCCCTGGTCCACTGGCTGGATGAGGGATGTAGTGTTGGTAAAAAGAAAGACTACCTTGACATTCTCACTAAGGTCCTGTACTGAAGGTATTGATAGAGTCTTAAAACTTTTATTTGCTTTTGCACAGTACTCCCTCAGCCTTATATGGAGTTTAGCAGCAAAATAATCACAAAAAACTTTGCCTGTTATCCATCCTTTTAGACTAGAATAATAATAGACAAGCAAAAACTGCTTCACCTGAAAAGCCCTACAATTTTCCAAATAGAAGACGATTAATGGTTTAAGCTTGCAGTTACCTTTGGCATGGTCCCCTACATGCAATCCTTGGCAGTTTTGAATCCAGGTACAGCTTTATCTGCACAGGAAAATGTATATTTTTGAAGGCATTCACTTCCTACTGGTACAGGCAATGCAATAAAGCCTTAAGGAACTCTCCTGCTACAAGCCCTGACATTCAAACTTTCACATAAAAAACTATAGCCCATTTGCATTGCAAACTTTGGGATATCCACAAGAGACATGTGAAGGGTTGATTCAGCAGGTAGAAGAGTGAGGAAGAATGGGCAAATATGGAAGGAAGAAGTTGAGTGAAAAAATGATGATTAATGAATGAGTGGTGAGGGGTATGCAAGGGACTGCTTTCACTCCACAATGTATTTTGTTTAGACAACATGATCACTTAAGGTATCAGTGTGAAAGGTTTCGAGGTCCAATGTCAAGAGAATTGGGACCTGGCCCAAAGAAAAAAAAATGGGGTGTACAAAATGTTATAGTGGGTTTCCATGGGATGAGTATTGTGCCAGTGGCTGAAAACATTACATTGTTCAGGAAAACATCAAGGATTTATATGTTAATGCAAGGTGTTCTAGTGGAAGCTGACTCTGGACTGAAGCTAGCCTGGTGACAGAGGCTTGGTACAAGGAGTAGCTTATGTTCAATCTGGTAGTAAGCCAAGGAATGGCTGTGCAAATTGCAGATGTGAAGGGGACTGAGGCTTCATGTGTTGGGTATACTAATGTGGACATATAAGTGGAAGGACAAGTACAGCAATAAGGGGCTGTGAGCTGTTGTAAAGAGGGAGAATGGGATTCAAAGGGTGGTACAGGGAACAAATTTACCTATGCGGCTGAGAATGAACATTTTGGCAGAGTTGGTGAAAGGATGGCAGACTATCTTTGGAAAGAACCTGCAGTTGAAGCTGCAGGAAAGGTGTGGTAAGTGTGTCCAGGCCATGGATGCTAAATTAAGGGTGCTGCAGCAGACATAAGAGTGGGTTAAAATTCAACATGAGCAACATCTGGTTATACTAGTGGGTATGAGATGGGTGTCTGTGCAGGGTTTAAGAGAATTTGATATGGAAAGTATCATTTTGGTGCCCTTTGAGGGAGGAAGTAAGAAATGGGTGCCAGAGGATGCTTGTCTTCTAAACTTACACCAAAGTGGTTAGGTGGATGGGGTGGCTGTTGATGGCCAATCTGAGGAAAATGGACAAAGAACTGTGCCCACAATGGAAGGTTACTAAAGTGTCTTATGGGCAGAAAGTAAGAAAAATTGGGTTTAGTAGCCATAGAGCTGATAAGATTAGGTCTCCAGCAGAGGATTGAGAGTTCCAGCAATGTACTGAGGTTTATTAAGATGGAGACACTGTGAATCCTAGCTTGATGCAGCAGCCAAATCAACTGCTGTATTGGTCTAATGGAGTGCATGCAGAGAATGAGCAGGAGCTGGGTTGTGCTACTAGAGTGGAGCACAAGACACCTCACTAGTGAAGTACCTATTAGGTTACCACTTGGCCGTATCCCACCAACCAATATTACAGATGTAAACTCAGATATGAAAAGACTGATAAAACAAGTAATAGAAGAGAGTCTGAGACTTTAATCCAGTGGGTTATGAGGGCCCCTAGAGGCTTGAAAGATCCCTTATGGCTCTGTTGTCTTGATTACTGTGGGTTACGAGGGGCCCCAAAGGCATGAAGGTCTCCCCAAGAACACTGACTCACCTTCTCCCTACCCCAAGAACATTGACTAAACTATCCCCTTCCCAAGAACACTGACTAGCCTTCCCCCTCCCCAGAACACTGACTAACCTTGCCCCCACACCTAATGTTGTGCTGAGAAAAAAAGGATGGACTCTTAAGGTGGGTGTAGATTACAGAAGGCTGAATGAGGTGCTAGTCAAGGATGCCTTTTCACTGCCATAAAACCAGGACATGTTAGATGCTTTGTCTAGGGTGCAGTGCATTTTGTCCTTTGATATGAAGGTGGGTTATACCTAGCTCAAAGTGTGGGCAGAAGGTAATCCTACAACATTTGTAACACTGTTTGGACACCGTCAGTTTATGCAGTGCACCATGGAATTTACTAACAGTCCAGCTACTTTTCGAGGCTTTTGGAGCATGTTTTTAGTAATCACATTTTTGTTACCTTGTTAGTTTTCCTAAATGATTTATTGGTTTCTGCCTGTTATATGGACAAGCATTTGGAAGGGGTAGAGACTGTGTTGGGGCTGTTGCAAAAACATGGCTAGTGATTAAAACCTAAAAAAAAAAATCAAAACCCAAAGTCAAATACATTAGGTTTCTAATCTCTAAGGAGAGGATTAGCAATGACCCAGAAAAAATTGAGGCTATCCAGCAGTGGCCTATGCCATGTACTGTAAGTAAGGTTAGGATGTTTGTGTCTTTCTGCTCTTTTTAAAGGAGTTTTATTGCAAGTTTACTAGGTTGCTGCCCCACTACATGATTTGATGAATAGTTAATCAAAAGTGGATGTGACTAAAAACTAGAGTACAGCACAAGCAGCAGCCTTTGAGCAGCTGAAGGAGAAACTCATTGAACTTGTGTTGAAGGTTGGAGGTTATACTATACAGTTTGTACTGGAAACAGATGCAGGTTTTGAGGGACTGGGTGCTGTTTTGTCTCAGGAACATGATGGAAAATTACATCCATTGGGATATGTAAGAAGAGGATTGAGGATTGGAGCAGAATGTGAATAATTATAGTTCCAGAAAGTTGGAGTTGTAACTACTGAAGTGGATAGTAAGGGAGCAGTTTAAGAGTTATTTGGCTGGAGGGCTGTTTATGGTACTAAAGGACTAAAACCCCTTGGCCTATCTTAAGAGAGCAAAGTTAAGAGCAAAAGAGAGTGGGTGGTTTGACTTTGTGGTGAAGCACTGGCTTTAAATAGAATGCCAATGCAGATGGGCTGTCTCAGGGGCCAGAGGATGGCAAAGAGGTACATGAAATGTGAGGGATGGATATGAGATGGTGAGTCAGTTTTATGAGAGCAACATGAACAGTGGGGGTCTCTGGTAGTGGGTAAGACTACCATCCTACTACATGATAGGCTCTTTTGGTAAGGGTTTTATGACGATGTCATGTCATATATCCCTGAGCAGGGATTGTGCTAAGGGTGAAAAGGAGGGGGTAGAAGCCAGGAATGGACGGGGGACTGTGGACAACAGTAAGCCATGGCAGGTGGTAGCGATGGACTTCATGCTGCTAGACCCAGCATGGGATGGTAAAGAGAATGCATTAATTGTGACTAATGTATTTAGCAAGTATGCATTAGCATACCCAACTAAGAATCAGAAAGCTACTATTTCTGGTAAAATATTTGGTGAATGAAATTTTGCATCTGTCTCGCATTCCCAAGAGATTGCATGATAATCAAAAGCAGAACTCTGAGGGGCAACTGGTGTGAGCGTTGTGTGAAAATCTTATCATATTGATAAGTCTTGAACAACTCCATATCATCTGGAGGGCAATAGTATCTGTGTGAGATTTAACCATATGTTGCATAGGATGATAGCTAATCTTGGCAGGGAGCAGAGGAAACAGTGGTCCAAGAGCATCAAAACACAACATAAACAAGGAGGTCTATGGAGACATGTCGATGCCAGGTTGCACAGCGCTTAGTGTTATCTGAACAATAAGCTCCCACCTGAAGTAATAATTTCTCTAGGGAAAACTGAGTCTTACCTCACATGTTTCTTTGTTTTTCTCTTATTCTTAAATGATGTTCTTTCATTTCATGAGAGAAGTTACCTTCCTCATGTCCTGAAAAATACCCATTTTTTCAGAGGCATCAGAAAACTTAAGTGCCTGCTTAAGGGGTTAAACATCATTTAAACAGACAAACACTCATCTGAAATTAAATTCCCTAAATATTTATGAGTTACCTTTTCTCATATGCATTCTATAAACCCTTCTTGTCAAACCAATAAAAGTATACATCAAAATTTTATCTCATTAGCACCACACAGATTAAAACAGTTCATTACACTATATATGTTGAGCATAAACCTAAGAACTTCTTCATTAGAGAACTCACAAAATCTGTTGTAACACTATTATCTAAACCTTTGAAATTCAGCATCACATCCTGGATCCTGAAAGTTTTTTAAATGTATTAGCTCCCTTTGTATCCTCTCTTATTCACACAATAAATTTTCCTTTGGTTATGACACACTTGACAAACATTTTATGACAGGCACTGCTGGAGGGATTATAAAGTTTTAAGGCTACTGCATATGAAAAGATATCAAACAAAAACAGTCTTTTTGAGCTTGCCTCTAGTTTGCTTGAGTTTAAGCATGTAGTAAATAAGGCTGTGCAAATGTAAGGAAGCACAAACCAAAACACCAAAAAGTGTGAATTAGGACACTATGTTGAACTGAATAACCACTAAAATATGAGTACAGACCAATAGTTCTACAGTAAAGGATACAACAGATTAGTGCCAGTGGTCAGAAACAGAGAAAGGGAGAGAGAGAAAAAAGAGATTAGGCTCAGTAGCTGTCATAATGCCAAGAAAAGTAAAAATAAACTGCAGATAACACACAAAGACAAAATAACCAGGAAATGTTTGAAAGGTATGAGAGCAAAGTTGTTCAGGGGTTAGGAAAAGGAAATGGAGACAGACTTAAAATAAAACTTGCAGATAAGGTTAACAAGCATTTGAGCCTGTTCTATGAATTTATATAAAACAAACCATCAACTAATTCATGATTATTGGTACAAAGAAAGATATATAAGAGAAACAATGTCAAGCTCCAAAGAAGCTCTAAAGACTACTCATCAATGAAGAAGTGCAATATCTAATACTACCATTAGATAAAATATAAGATAGCTCCTAAGGAGTTATACCCATTTAAGGCACATGGTCCTAATGGTAGCTCATTTTGTATAATAAAGAAGTGTGCAGAATCCTCTGGAACCCGACAGAGATACTCAAAATTTAAGAGGAAGAGAGAGTAACACCATGGGGATGAAAGAGGAATGCTGAATTCATCTTTGTGAACAATGTTAGAGGAACAGTCCCAAACTACCAACCAGTACCACTAGCTAGCATTGTCTGTCATTTACAGGGAGAGATAATAAAGAGAATGAAAGTTACTCACAAAGAAAACACTGCATAAATGCTAGATAGTCCTAATTCAAAGGGAATATCGTATACTATAAACTAATTAAAGTCCCATGATAGGAATTTCCAGCCTTGAAAAGAGATTGGTGGGTATATTATGAAAATCCTGACTTCCTGGAGACATCCTCATACACACCAATACACACACACACACACACACACACATAAACACACACACACACACACACACACACACACACAGAAGGGGCCAAGTGAGGATTTTCCCTCTTAGGCTCAGTCCTCTGTTCTTAACGTACCTTGCTAACGCAGAAAAAGGCAAATATGTGTGAAAAAAATAATATATTTATATCAGTATATTCATAATACTTGAGCGCTGTCCCTCATTAGCGAGGTAGCACCAGGAAATGGACGAAGAAAGATCCATTCACTCACATACACACATATATACATACATGTACATATATGCACAATACATACATATACATACCAACATATATACAAACATATACATACACATATTTATACACGTAAACACATATACATACTCATACTTGCTCACCCCCATTCAATCCTGACCCCACCCCAAACTACAGGAAATAGCATAGCCATCCCCCTCCTTGAAGGCTCAGATTGGGGTGTCTGAATGTGTGTGGATGTAACCAAGATGAGAAGAAAGGAGAGATAGGTAG
>JAYMFT010283152.1:0-10463 GCA_038088735.1 Panulirus argus | reverse complement strand
TATATATAGCATTAATGGGATGGCCTTGATTAGGGCCTTAGCTGCCCGTGCCGTCTCAGCTAACATAGAAAAAAAAATTGCCTTCAAGTGAGAGAGAGAGAGAGGGAGGTATTTAGTGAGACATGAAGGATTTATACATTCACCCTAAGATGGATTGTGCCCCAACAGTCTGGTCTTCTTCTACCCTGAAGAATTATATAGAGCTACTGGAAAGGGTCTAAAGGAATACACTTTGTCATCCGTTTTTTCTTCGGTGTACTGAAAGCTGTTGGAATGATCAGATTTTGACTTGACTTCGTCTACGTCTGCAAAGCCTCAACGTCAAAACAAAAGAATAAAAGGAAAGGTCAAAACAACTGCAACTTTTCTCTGCACAGAAGCAAGTGATAATGAGATTCGCTGTTTAACGTGCACAGAATTCCTGTTACTAGGGACAGTATGCCACGGCTGAGAGGAGAAAGGTTCGAGTTCATGGAGGGAAACTGTTTGCCAATATCATAAATGGCAAGAGAAAAGACAGTCGAGAAGAGACGACGATTTTATCCAGACTGTGGGTCACCGTTACCGAGACTGGAATGAAAACAAGTTCCAGCAACTGGTAACTTGGTACGTGACAATAGATCTTATTACCTGTTTGCTCTAGATCGATTGTTCACCGTACTGCCAGGAGAAGTAAGAAACACGTATGAAACTTTTACAAGAGGACTCGATACGTAGGAGGAATCAGTTCCAGGTGAACCAAGAATCGATTGATCATGTAATGCATGTGAGCAGCTACGAAGAATAGTCTCATACATCAAACAAGACGTGCGGTGAGGGCTTCGCGCTAGCCCAGCCATATAGGCCAAGTCTCGTAGTAGGTACTTGTAGGTAGACTCTCTCTATTTCATGTCCCCTATTGTCAACAAGTCGTAAAGGAGTGGCCATAGTCCCATTTCATAAATCAGTCGGCTCAGAGAAAATTCAGAAAACAGAGTGACTATGGCGGCTTACAGCTTTGTATGTGTTCGAGCCATTGGTAGGTCATCAGAGGAACACACACAGGTAAACATTTGATAGCAAGTATCACTGACTGCTTCGTGAGGGTCTCCACCTACGCACCAGCGGCACTTATGCGGACTGAACCATTGACTGGCAACAGTAGGCCTTCCTGGTGCCTGGAAGGCAGGCACAGAGCTAAATTGTAAACTAGAGACCCACACTCTCAACCCCTCCAAAGATAAATCGTCTTACCTGAGTCTGTCTTTGATTCGTCACAACTGATGATGTCTGGAAGATTGGTACGGAAGGCTGCTGTACACTGGAGACTTGAGGCTGGGGAGTCGTGCTGGAGACCGATGTAAACTGGAAAGGCTGTGATGCTGTCTGAAGAGGCCGATTGAAAGTTGAACCCGCAGATTGGAACGTTTGAGGTTGCGGCCTCGCGAAGCGGAAGACCTGAGGCCGTTGTCTTCGGTCTGGACTCGGCGTTGTCGAGATCTGGAACTGTGGCTGGCGGCCAAAAGTCGGACCTTGTGTTCGGACGAATGTCTGACGGTTCGGCCTGACTTGTGACCCGACCTGGAGTCCCTGGGAGACCTGGCCGAGACTGTTTGTTGTCGTTAGGGTCACTTGCGTCTGAGGAGACGATGGGGGAGTCTGCTGTCCCCGGGCGGAGGTCTGGAGCCCCTGGAAGGACCCCTGAGACGGTGAGGTCTGCGATAGGCTGAACAGCCTGAGAGGATCGTTATTCAAGATTGCCGGTGTGCTCTGGGCGCTAACGGGAGCCTGAGCTGGAGCTGGACTTGTGAGCTGTTGCGGAGATGGTGTCTGGAAGATCTGTCTCTGAAAAGCCGGTTGTGGAAGGAAACCCGAGCCGCGGGACCTTCCCGCCACGAATCTATTAAGAAGTGTTCCCCGCACGCTACCACCACCCGGACGGCTCCCGAGCCGCACTGCAGAAGTTAATGGGAACTGTTGAATTGAATTGAAAGTTTGTTGGCGCGCGAGGGGGCCCCGTCGCCCCGTGAAGCTACTGAAGTTGGGTTGGACGAAGCCTTGTCTTTTGATCCTGTCGTCATCGGGTGTCACCTCATCGACACCGTCTTCCGGTTGTCTCGTCTTGGGGACTTCATCCTCCTTCTCCTCGGCAGTCACACCAGCGACCACCAGACAAGCCTGTTATAGGAAAAGCATCAGTTACAATACATAATGATAGAAATATTTGATGATAGTTAAGACAAGTATAATTCTGTCATTATTATAGAAACGTTGCAATTCTTCCTCCAATTTTATCTTCACGTTTGGAGGGAAAAGTCCTTTGTCAGTACGTCGTCATGTGTGTCTGAGTGCACGACACACTGGGTGTCGACACCCCAACCTCTGATCCCAGACCTGATGTTCCCTTGTGGCCAACACCTCCCGTCAAACACGTCCTTATCTGAGGTGAAGGTCACGCCACTCGTGATGCCGCATTTGTGGCGGTCCCGAGGGAGGCTTCAAGTTTCCTCCTGTCAGCCACACTCCAACACATTGGCATGCCGGGGTGATCCATGATCGTGCAGAGTCAGCTGATAATAAATATGAAACCAGACTTCTCGTACAGGCACCACTCGGTGCCTAAGTCTCGCACCTACATAAATTGAGCAACGGCATCTTCAGGAAACAGCTGATATTCACGTTCATTGCTGATGGTGTCAGTAGTTTGTGTGACTGAGTCTCTTTACACTCGTCTGACACGCTAGGGCATGTGATGGCCTCAGATATGGCCCGGCCACCGCTCTCCATCGTGCCTCCATTGTGAGCAAACCTCAACAAAGGGATTCCTGATTTCCAGTGGACCCAAGGATGCTTGTTTTCCACTTGGACCCCAAGCTGCTTGGCTTCCACCTGATCCAAGGCTATCTTTATTCCACCTGCACCCCAGGCTACTTGGCTTCCACCTGGAACTCAGACTGCCTGTATTCCACCTGCATCCCAGGCTGTTTGGCTTCCACCTGTAAGGACGACAAAGAAGGGGAGTCTGTACATCTTTATCAAACTGGTCTCCAAATTCTAGGACACTTGCTTTAGTCCAGGAAACAGGCAATGTCATACATTTTCTTTATTCATAGCCTCACACGCCAGCTTGGCTCTCTGTGACCCAGTACTACATGAAGACTCGTGATCTCCAGTACTGTGTAGAGCCTCGTGGTCTCCAGTACTGTATGAAGACACACTCTCCACAGACACAGGGAGACTCATACCCTCGGAAGAGACAATGGAGAGAGAGATCTCAAAGACCGATAGATATCATAGCATTATAGAGATGATCTCTTCTTTTCCTCCGACTTGCGCCGAGTGACGTAACTCCTTCTAAAGGAAACTTTCACCCACGCACGTGCGGTCCTCCTTGCCTGGCCGGAGCGCCGCCCTCCCCCGCAGCAGGTGGTGGGCGGAGGCTTGGCCTCGCCGCGGTATTACTCACCTCCCGGGACCTGCCCCCTTTCTCACACACGCTTCCCGGTAACCGCGACAAAAACTCGACCCTCAGAGGGGACGGACGTGCACGGGTGGGATGGTTCCTCGCGGTCACTCACACGAACCAGTATGTGGATCCTTTGTGGGAGGTTGGATGACTTTGCTCGGTGCCCTAGACCCCTCACCCCCTTTCCCCAATACCCACCACGAGGTAATGCTGGCACTCCGTTTCCCCCCAGATCCACCACCAGGTATCGCTGGCTGTGGTCGACCAACGAAAGCCCACTGTGTTCTTCAGGTCCAAGACAAGGAAGCGAGGTGTCATCATTACCATCTTTCTCCATACGAATGTATAGATTTTTTCTCTTTCATATCTGTTCGCCATTTCCTGCGTAAGAAAGGTAGCGCCCGAAGCGAACGGAGAAAAGGCCACATTTGCTCACAACCATTCTCTAGCTGTCGTGTGTAATGCACCGAAGCCACAGCTCCCTGTCCATAACCAGGCACCACACATTGACCTTTCCATGGTTTGCCCCAGGTGCTTCATATACCTTGGATCAGTTTATTGACACCACGTCGCCCCTATTATATCATATCATTCCAAATCAGTCCATCCCGTCCATCGTGCATGTTCAGGCCCCGAACACTCAAAATCCTATTCACTGCATCCTTCCATCTCCAATTTGGTTAGGTTAGGTAGTGATGAAGTGAGGAAGAGATTGAGTGAGTAAGTTGAAGGACTGTTAAATGTGTTTGATGATAGAGGGCAAATTTTGTGGTCGGGGTGGTATGCGAAGTGAGAGAGTCATGGAGAGTGGTTTGGTGAAGAGAGAAGAGGTGGTGAAAGCCAGGAGGTATAAGCGGATGGTATTGCAGTTGAATTTATTAAGAAAGGGGGTGACTTGTGTTGTTGATTGGTCTGTTAGGATTTTCAATGTATGTCTGGATCCTGGTGAAGGAAAGCTGCAAGAAGCAGTGGGAAGTTTTTATCAAGGGTGTAAAGCATGTGTACGAGTAGGAAGAGAGGAGAATGATTAGTTCTCAGTGAAGGTCGGTCTGCGGGAGGGGTGTGTGATGTCACCAAGGTAGTTCAGTTTGTTCATGGATGGGGTGGTAAGGGAAGTAAATGCAAGAGTTTTGGAGAGAAGGGTAACTATGCAGTCTTTCGGGTATGAGAGGGCCTGGTAAGTGAGTCAATTGTTGTTTGTTGATGATACAGCCCTGGTATAAAAGCAAGGTTATTAGGTTAACAGGGTTGAGGGAAAGGTTTGTTGGGGTGTGAGTATGAATGGAGAAAACTTGGATAAAGTGAAGTGTTTTAGATATCTGGGAATAGATATGACAACGAGTGGAAGCAGAAGTGAGTCATAAGGTGGGGGAGGGGGCGAAGGTTCTGGGAACGCTGAAGAATGTGTGGAAAGTGAGAACATTATTTGGGAGGGCAAAAATGGATATATTTAAAGAATTGTAGTCTCAACAATATGTGGTGATAAAAAGAGTGTGGTTGAGAGGGCAGAAGAGGGTATGTTGAAAGGGTTTGGACATATGGAGAGAATGAGTGAGAAAAGGTGACAGAGAGGATATATGTGTCAGAGGTGGAGGGAATAAGGAGAACCGGGAGACCAGATTGGAGATGGAAAGATGTAGTGTAAACGATTTTTAGCGATCAGGTCCTGAACACATAGGAGGGTGAAAGGCATGCATGGGATAGAATGAATTGGAACAATGTGATATACTGGGGTCGATGCGCCGTCAATGGACTGAACCAGGGCATTATAAGTTCCCAAGGTAAACCATGGAAAGGTCCGTGGAGGCCTGGTTGTGAATAGGGAGTTGTGGTTTCGGTGTATTACACATGACAGCTAGAGAATGGATGTGAGCGGATGTGGCTTTTCCTTCGTCTATTTCTGGCGCTGTCTCGCTGACGCTGGAAACAGCGATCAAGCATGCAAAAAGAGAAAACATATATTTTAAGGCTAGAAGGGTGTGTGAGTGCTAGAAGAGGCCATAAATGATCCTAGGAGCTGACCTTGACCTTCCCAGGGAGGATGCAACCGGCACAGGGCCGGTGAGGGAGTGACCACCTATAGAGACGTCGACCGTCATCCTCACCGCTGGCCGACCAGCCCACCTCCTGCAGGAGCAGTGCTCGGAACGACCTAGTCATCCAGCTCAACCAAAGCATCAAGAATCATCGGGGCGACCAACACCTTTATAAACTGGCTCATATTTGACTGTGACTTGATGATCTGCGATACATATGAAAAACCCAAATGAGGTCTACCTGTGGTGTCGGTGCGCGCTTGTATGGTGGGGTGCAGCTGGGCCCCAACCAACCATATGAAAGCAAGACTCAAACTTGTGTGTGTGTGTGAATCTAGGTCGGTCGCTGGCTGGCTTGGGAGTCCAGGCACTAGATGGAATGTACAGAAACTCGTTCAGCTGGTTACGGTCAGGAGCTTGGGGTATGATGAGACGACAGTATTGGAGAACACGACAGTACGTCATGCCAGTAAGAGATACACAGACACTTACGCTCAGGTAGAGCTAACAGGTAATAAAACTTTTTCGTTTTGATCTATGCTCATGACGACCTTAGGATTCATCTCTTTCCAGACCTCTGCAAGCGCATTTACGTTCATCTTTTACTCGCATTTCTTTTGTTTTGAATGAATAAAAGATTGTTTTACATCTTTTTACGACTAAATGCTCTTCACAAATCTGGCACCAGTGTGGTAGACTTGTCTAGGTCATTTTGTATACATCTGTAAACCATTATCTTCGTATTATCAACAGATTAAGAGACGTTAGTAGCGGCTAGACCCGACTTTACATCGTTTATATACACTGTACTTATGACGAGCCTTGTGGTAAGTCACTTCGTGCAGTTACAAACTTAAGTTTTGTCCCATTTAACACCATTCGTTGTGTTGTATTTGCTGTGTTCCTAACTCGTGTTGTTAGCCTTAACTATACGTAGCAATCTGTCGTTTTGGAACATCATACGTGGGCTTCTTCAAGCGTCTTGATAAACGACATTGGATGTTTTGCTCTCGAGGTTGTTTCAAGAATTATCCTTTGCGCTGTCAGGACAGGATCTGTCCTTACTGACTCCATCGTGTTGATGGTATCCCCTAGATAAGTTTGTCTAGCAGAGAAAAGGTAGCGAGTGTTTCCGCAGGTGCAAACTGTGAGAGAAGAAAGGTTTCCTTGGAAGGAGTTTATAAGAAGAGATTAGAATGCCCTCTGGACCTGTTGTGGAGTCAGACCCCCTGAATGAGAGTTCTCTGGACAGTAGGAGAGTGTCACAGTAGGGCGAGTCTCAGCGGGAGTGGAGTACTTACGAGTACTTACGGTGAGATTTTGCCCTAAAGACAGGGGTGCCGCGTAGCGCTCACCGCAGGAAAATGTAGAATTGCGAGAGAACGAGGAGCCGTGTGAGTTACGTGTTGTCATGTGTTGTGTGTGAGATGGAGAAACTTGTATGATTGTGGGCTGATTGCCAAGCAGCCCACGTGTGGGTGTGAGTCAGAGAGAAAAGATAGCTACTTGGGCCAGAGGAATGACACTCGACAGCTAGGGAAGTGCTGGCTCACTGCGCAGCCGTCACTTAAACCCTCCCGATTGGGGGTAACCTTATTGGGTTTTAAGTCGTATCCACCCCCTTTGGATCCTGAGTCAGGTCGCACCCATCCCCTTGGGTCCTGAGTCAGGTCGTACCCGCTCCATTGGGTCTTGAGTCAGGTCGTATCCACCCCATTGGGACCTGAGTCAGGTCGTATCCACCCCCTCGGGTGCTGAGTCAGGTCGTATTTACCCCCTTTGGGTCCTGGCTCAGGTTCTACCCACCCTCTTTGGGTCCTGAGTCAGGTCGCACCCACCGCTCAGGACGGACGAGCGGGCACGGGGAGGACCCGGCAAGACTCACATGCTCTCGTTGCTTGTTGACCCGAGCGTTTCGTAGATTCAGTTGGGTGTGGAACGTCCCTGACCCAACTCATAGGGATCTCCACGTGGCCACAGCTGTGGTGAACTGTGGTCAGTGGCCACAGCTGTGGTGAACTGTGGTCTGTGGCCACGTCTGTGGTAAGCTGTGGCAAGTGGCCACAGCTGTGGAGACGCGGGCAGCCAACAAGGTAAGGGTTGGTCTTGCTTGCTGTACTCTGTACACATGGTTTTGCTCTGAGCATTGACCCCTGACAGAGACTCTCTCTCTCTCTCTCTCTCTCTCTCTCTCTCTCTCTCTCGACTGAGCCAGCACATCAGAGGCTGGCATGTTCCGACTCCATTGCCCCAGGCTGCCTCCGAGACACCCTCTGGCGAGAGCGTTTGAAATGGCGAACTCAAGCATCCACTTCGACCCTCCCTCCAGGTCCCATTGGGGCACATAGCCTCCTGAGGAACCGCCTGGCTCACCCACCACCTGTCTCACCCACCAGCTGGCACCCCAGCCAAGCGGCACACAGATGGGGTTAGAGCCAGAGCGGACGTCAACCACGGGAGAAAGTGGGGAGGTGGGTTGGTTCCTTGCATCACGGCCCCCGTCTACTGGGGTCGGTAGGCAGAGAGAAAAACCTGTGGACGGGAATACCTCGCGTGTCATAATGATATCTCCTAATTGGTCATTAATTAGGTCAGAGGCACTAAATGAATCTCTTCGGCTGTGCAGTATGAGACATTTGTTTGCCCACGTATCCTATGGTACAGCACATGTTCCTTCGGATGATTCCTACAGCTGTCTACTGTCATGCAATTAGTGTCTGTGGTATGTATCTGTGAAGTGTGTTTTCCTTGCTCGCTGACGTATGGCGTTTGCTGTGCTACACGGCCGGATGCGTGAATACATACACACCTGTATGCAAACGCGCACGTTCGTACGAATTGTTACATATGTGTGAATACATAAGTACATTGTACACAGGGATAGGAGCCACTGAAATAGTTCATTAATATCAAAGTCCGTCTATTTATATGCAAGTGTGGGGCTCGGGTCCAATTGTATAGTAGCATTTGTGATTAAAAGTAAAAGTGTGATCGAAATACGTCCGTATTGAGGATTCTGGCAACCTAGAAGAAACCTGAAGAAAATTACAGCTTTTCAATATTTGGGTGGATGATGAGATTCAAGTCGACCACAGGGAGAGTATTGAAAGCTGAACCTTGGGAAAATAATGCCTCCGCTTATGGCTGTCTCCCCGCAGGAAACGAACTGTAGGAACTAAAGTATAAGACGGTCTCAGGAAATGACGGAGTACCCAGAGCGTCACCATAAATACCGTAGTACTTCTGACGCTAGAAAGAAGTGAAGATATACACTGGTGTCGCGGTCAGAATTGTCATTTAAGCACGATAACTAATGGGATGGAAAGCTCTCTTGCCACACAGTTTAGGCCCAGATTCAGTATGCGACGCCTGGTTTGTTCCTCCCGACATGAGAGGACCTTGTACATAGATCTGCCGGAGGTGGTCCAACGCCAGGCAGCGGCAAAGATCGTCTCGTATGCTGCAAGGGACGAGACACGCGCCTACTATAAAACCCTGCCTTCGCTTTGGAGATAGAGGGAGAGACATGATACAGCCTTCAAGTTTCGAGGTCGATTGGACAGCGTCCGTCTTGTTGTCTTCTGCTTCGAGACGAGAGTGAACCCATCACCGAGACGTTAAACGGGTCTTAAAAGCAGACGAGACAAGGATGAATACCTCAGTGACAGGTGAGAGTTGCACGAGCCTAAGACTTTAGTGAGGAACCACTGTTTATAAAGGACATTAGGAACTGTAGACAAGAAAAATGCTTAACAGTAAAAGAGGTCAAGAGACCGGGCGCCCTCCTCACGTGCACAGATAGATTACGCACACATACACAACACACACACATCCACATAAATAAGTGGCACTATCGTGTGCACAAGACCAGCGTACTTATATTTGAAAATCACCTTGAGGAGGCTGTATCACTGGTAGTAAAATCTCGTCAAAGAACTTCTCACCACAGAGGAGTCCACATTTCCCTGCTGTACGAAGTAGCGCAGCTTTGGGGCTGCAGAAGTCTTTGGAAAGAGGTCCTGGAGTAATTTTAAATGAATAAATGATATATATATATATATATATATATATATATATATATATATATATATATATATATTTTTCATTTCCCGCATTAGCGAGGTAGCGTCAAGAACAGATGACTGAGCCTTAGAGGGAAAAATCCTCACTTGGCCCTATGATTACAGTGTGGCCATCGGCAACTCAAGAGTGGGCCGTTTTGATACCTGCTTCTTTCCCTACACGTCGAAACTTTAGAATTCTCTACCTGGCACATTTCAAAAGACGGGTCTTTCACTTTCTCAAAAATTCGTAAATACCTTCCCTTGTCTTTTCTTTTTTCCGTTTCTTAATTCCTTGTATATCTCAATTGGGGCCCGGCCTTGATTCGAAATTTTGTCTATGACTGGATCCATTAAGAAGAAAACACACACGATACCAGAACTTGTCATCACAGTTACTAACACGGATGAGTTAAACATCTGTGAAAGTCCAAGTCCCGTTCGTTTCTACCTACGAGTGATTGAAGACGTCAAACACAAAATTGCCAAACAGTTAACTCGTATTTTCAATAAATCTCTCCACAGGATGGAATACAGTCCTGCAGGACTAGAGACTGCTGGCAGACGTCACTCATATATTCGAAAAAAGCCTGATATTGCCTGGGTATAAGTACCATTCTATGAGCCTCACGTTGATTATATATATACTTCTGCTGTTTCCTATGTGGCGGAATGGCGCCGGGAATGGATGAAGGCGAGCAAGTATGAATATGTACATGTGTATATATGTGTATGTGTATGTATATGTTGATATGTATATATATGTATATGTACGTGAGTGTGCATGTATGTATATACGTGTGTATGTGAGTGGATGGGTCTTTCTTCGTCTGTTTCCTTGCGCTTCCTCGCTGAAACGGGAAACGGCGATCAAGTATGATAAAGAAAATATATACGTGTGAGTGTGTATATATATATATA
>JAYMFT010283141.1:0-10463 GCA_038088735.1 Panulirus argus | reverse complement strand
TCCTTTTTCTTCTTCTTCTTCTTCTTCTTCTTATTATTATTATTATTATTATTATTCTTTCTTCCTTCCTTTTTCTTCTTCTTCTTCTTCTTCTTCTTCTTCTTCTTTCTTCTTTCTTCTTTCTTCTTCTTCTTCTTCTTCTTCTTCTTCCTCCCCCCCTTCCTCCTCCTCCCTCCTCCTCCTCCTCCTCCTCCTCCTGTGAACAATGACATTTCTTACCCCTCCTCCTAACCTTCTACAGGTACTTCTCTTTGGAGCCTGGATGGGCTATTCTTTCTGTTATGTTACTGGGGCTTTTAGTTTATAGGCCCTTACAGAGCGGTAGATTAATATTGTCCCATATTGACAACGTTAATTCAAGCCAGATGTTTGGTTGTGCCCAGTTGACCATGCCTGGCAATTCAGAAGACAAAATGCTCCCATAGATTGATCCTGGAAAAATGTTTTTCAGTTTTGTAGAGGCTGTTTTTCACTCAGGGGCAAGAGCATTGTGATCTGCTGGATGAAGATCACCTCCTCCTATGTCCCCTAATCATGTATGTCTTATCTTATAGGTGCCTGAGGCAGGCACTCCACCCTCAATGCTGAATATAAAACACGTTATTCTTAGTAGAGCCGCAGGTTTCTTTGTTTCTGGGCCTACTCTAGGGATGTGGCTTTTATCTAGTAAGTCCCAGTGTGCATTTTTCATCATTGGAGAGGAAAACAAATTTTCTGATACTATCAAGGTTTTTACAGTCTCTGGGAATCTCTTAGTGTAGAGGAAGGAGGAGTGTTACTTTAGATGTAAAGGGAATGCTTATCCTCCTCAAAGGCTCAGGTTAGGATGTCTGTGTGAATGTAACCAAGATGAGAAGAGAGAAGAGATAGGTAGTATGTTTGAGGAAAGAAACTTGTTCTTGCACTGAGTGAAATGAAACTCAAGGGTAAAAGGGAAGAATGGTTTGGAAATGTCTTAGAAGTTGGTAAGAGGACAAGCGTTAAGGAAAGAGCAACACTACCGAAGCAGGAGTTTTGGGAGTGTATAATAGAGCATAAGGAAGTAAATTTTAGATTGATGTGGGTTAAACTGAAAGTGGATGATGAGATTGGGTGATTATTGGGTGATAGAGATGCCTTGTGGAAGCTCTTAAGAATGTGTATACGGTGTGGGAAGTAAGCTGTTAGAAGCAGTGAGAAGTTTTATTAAGGGTGTAAGGCATATGTACAAGTAGGAAGAGAGGATAATGAATGGTTCCCAGTGAAGGTCAGTGTGCTGCAGGGATGTTTGATGTCAACATAGTTGTTTAATTTGTTTATGGATGGGGTGGTGAGGCAGGTAAGTGCAAGAGTCCTGGATAGATTTCTGTTACTCTTTAACTGTTACACAGATTTTTGTATCACTGTCCTCCAGTTTAGGCAGTTTTAAACAAGCAGCAGTTGAGAATTGGAGTTCTGGCTCAACTAACAACACAGAAGGGCTCATAGTTGTGACAGACTTGAAAAAAAAAAATTCTTTCCTTATATTTTGTACGTAAAGAAAAATTTTTTCTTTTACATTGAAATATGTTTAATGTTTTACAGTATTTTTCTTCTTACCAAGCATTTTATAATGATTTCATGGCACGATACAAATCGGTTTTTATCCCACCAGTTTGGTAAAATATGTTTCTCTTCCTATCCCACATGATGGCAGCCAATTTGTAAACAAAAGTGATTGTGATCAAACGCTTGTACTTAACTTAGTATTTGCTGAAAAGATTGTGAGAAAATCACCAGTTCTCTGTTATTCAGATGGAAGATGGAAAAAACTGTATTTAGTTGATTTGAGAGAAAGATATTTCAAAATTTTTAGCCAATTTTCTTTTGATTTTTTAGGTACTTTGGACCTGCCAGAGTGGGCACAGTTTCTTCATATGAAGGATAAGATTTACACAGATTTTGATCAAGTGCGGGAAGAAATTGAGCATGAAACGTTTAGAGTGGCTGGGCACAACAAGGCAATCTGCAGTGAACCAATTCGACTGAGAATATTTTCTGATAAAGTTGTGAATTTAACTGTTGTGGATTTGCCAGGGTTAACCAAGGTAAGTGTCAAAGGCATTAGATCTGACTATTTACTTGAATGCAGTGGAAAGTTTTTGAGTGCTTTTAATTAAGCATAGATGACAGTATTACTAGCTGGAATACTTTTTTTAGTCTAGCTTAAATTTGTTTCACTTTTTGTATTTTATTGATTTATAGGTACCAGTTGGTGACCAACCAGAAGACATTGAAACTCAGATTCGTGAATTGATTCTGTATTATATTGGGAACCCTAATTCCATAATTCTGGCAGTGAGTTCAGCAAATATGGACATGGCCACATCTGAGAGTCTGAAGATGGCCAAAGAAGTGGATCCAGATGGGCGACGAACCCTGGCTGTCATCACAAAGTTGGACCTGATGGATGCTGGTATGTTGGATGTTAGAGCAATTCTCTGGTGGTGGAAAGTGTCAGTGCTCTCTTTTTATTTTTTTATTTCATATGTGTGTACTGTTTCCCATGTTAGCAAAGTAGTGCCAGGAATAGATGAAGAAAATGTCTCATTCACTCACTTCTCTCCTCTAGTTGTCATGTGTAATGCACCAAAATGACAGCTCACCATCTACAATGAGGCCCCACAGATCTTTCTGTAGTTTCCGTCGGATGCTTTGCATGCCCTGGTTCTGTCCATTTACAGCATGTCACCCCCATTATACCACATTGTTACAGTTCACTCTATCCCATGCATTCTTTTCACCCTTGTGCACGTTCAGGCCCCAAGCATTCAAAATCTTCTCCACTCCATCCTTACGTGTTCAGCTAGGTTCTCTTATTTGTCCCCTCCACTTCTGACATATATAACCTCTTTATCAGCCTCTCCTCACTCATTCTTCATACATCCAAATCGTTTCAGCACACCTTCAGCTCTGTCATCCATACTCTTCTTACCTCACCTTTCTCTTACTCAATCATCTCTTACTCCATTAAACCTCCTCACACCACATAACGTCCTCAGAAATTTTATTTTCATTATACTTGCCACCATCTGTACATTCTTATCTTTAGCCTCAGCCTTGCATCCTTGCAACACAACTGTTACTGGTATACCTTCAAACATACCCATCTTCATCCTCTCTTTCTACACATTCCTCTGTGCTTCCTGGCTGGATGTTCACCACCTTAACTACCCTGTGACTCATCTTGTGGCATTGAGATTCTGATAACAGTAACTTTCTTAGATCAGCATAGCTTTTTCAGAGCTGGAATGAAGTCATAAATGAGAAACAGTGACAAGGGTATAAGGAAATTTTTTTTTGACTATTGAATTGTTGATAGAACTCTTTAAGTGAGAATGTAGCATGTGCATTGAATATGTACATTCTCAAAACAGGGCTGAACTATTATATGTGCTTAGGTGTTAGCACATTATGAGAATTTATTTGCTTGTCACAGATACAAATAGGCAATTACCTAAGTAGTTTTTCAGGCCTAAGCAGTTGTTCAGCCATTTTTTTCTGGTCATCGTTTTTTTGATGTATAGACTGTGCTTGTCTATCCTTATTACTTTTCTTTATTGTAGACACAACATTAGCTCTCTGCCATTCCCTTGGCATAATTTCTCTTCCATAGATTTCATAAACTACTTAAAAGGTTGCCTGTGAAGTATGACTGTATGCCCCTAGAGTACATAGGGTAAGGTATCATCATCTGGGCTATGCATTTTGTCTGGATCTAGGTGTTTCAAGGCCTTACTTGCATCTTGCTTTAAAAGAATTTTGGTACCATTTATGTTCTTTTCATGCTTCATTAACTGTACCTCTATTGAAAGCCATTTTATCTGATGTTTCCACCATTTTATTGTATTCTGCTGTAAACTTTTTAGGAAATGCAGAACCAAGCCATTAGTATCATACCAAGGTAATGTATAATAAAGTTACATTTCCTGAACAGAACATTAGTTGCTGATCTCCATGAATTGATTTATACCTGTAATGCAGACTTGTATATTTTATGTTAAGATCTACCAGACTTCATTTTTTTTCCCTGCCACAACACTGCTGTACTGGATAGCCTTTCAGTAAGCATTACATATTTTGTTTACAACATCAACCATTTCTTTGTATGTCACTTTGTTAACCTGTGTAGGTCTGGTAATACAGAACTTTGATTCATTATCTCTCTTTGCTGAATTCTAGGTGATTAAATTATGCTCACTCATTATTTTACTCAGTTTCTGTATGCACAGAAACACACTTTCACATTCACCTCCTTTAGCCTCTTTCCATTACCTCTCATATTTCCATCACCACAATATCTCCTTTTCACCTTATTTTTTAACATCAATTCCTTTCCATTCAGTTTCCTTCTGACTTGTTCCATGAATCTCTTGCCTCACACAGTTTGAAGAATGCACCCCTTCTTTCTTGTTGTTCCGACCTAGCACCTTTTAAGTACCTATTTTTGAAAAGCTGTTTTTATGTTAATAAAAGAAATTACTAGCTTGATTTTTATGATTTAGGTGTTGAGATTGTTCTGGTGACACCTTCAATGTCAGATGTTTCATTGTTTGCCATGCAGAAAAGCTCTGCACCATTTTCTGGTATTGATTCTGCAAAGTGACCAGTCAGTCTGCTTTGCTTATATAACTTATAATTTGATTGTTATTCAAGTATTTTATTGATAGATACTAAGCCATTTAATGTTTCAGGGACTGATGCCATTGATACTCTGTGTGGTCGTGTTATACCAGTAAAACTGGGCATCATTGGTGTAGTTAATAGATCACAGCAAGACATCATTGATAGCAAGGTAAAACTAAGTAATTAATCACCTTTCTGAATTTACTGAAAATGCAAAATCTTTATTCTTTACTGCTGCTTTTGTCTTTTGGCTTGTGCAGTTGATGTAGAGAAAGTTATAATAAGTAACAATATTGTATCGTATTCTTTAGTTTTGTATGAGCACATTTTGGTGATCATTTTTTTCTCATACTTGATTGCTGTTTCCTGCATTAGCGAGGTAGTGCTAGGAACTGACAAAGAAAGACAAATCCACTCATACATATATATACATACATGTACATATACATATATGTACAAACATATGCATACACATACATATATACACATGTACATACTCATACTTGCTCGCCGTCATCCATTTCCAACATCAATGTGCCCCACAGGAAACAGCATAAATGCATGAAAGAGAACTGGTAACATATGCATTTGCCTCTTCTCTTCCCACACTTGATCACAGCCCCCTGTGTCAACAGGTTAGCTCTAGGAAACAGAGGAAGAAAGGCCACATCCACACAAAGGCTGTCATTTGTAATGCACTAAAACCACAGCTCCCTATCCACATCTAGGCCCCACAGACCTTTCCATGGTTTACCCTAGAAATTTCACATTCCCTGGCTCAGTCCAGTGACACCATGTTGACCTTGGTATACCACATCATTCCAGTTCACTCTATTCAGTGCACACCTTGCACCTTCCTGCATGTTTTGAGATATATATTTTTTCATGCTTTGCTCACTGTTTCCTGCATTAGTGAGGTAGTACAGGAACAGATGAAGAAAGGTCTCATGTGCTCAGAACCGTTTTCCAGCTGCCTTGTGTAATACAACGAAGCCACAGTCCTCTATCCACAATCAGTCCCCACAGACTTTACACCAGCTGCTTCATGTGATCTTTTTCACTCCATCCTTTCCCCTCTTATTTGGTCTCTCCTTTCTTTTTGTACCCTCTCTGTGCATGCCACCACCCTCTCAATCACTGCTCTTCCATATAGCTTTCCAGGTACTCTCAACACTTATACCTCTGTAATTTAAGTACTCATCTTTGTCCCCTTGACACACACACACACACACACACACACACACACACACACACACACACACACACCCAGTCACGGACAAAAGTCCACATCAAGGCCGGGCCTTAATTGAAATATAGAGAGAATTGAGAAAGGGGGTAAAACAGACGGGGAAAGTATTTACAAATTTTTGAGAAAGTGAAAAACATGTCTCTTGAAATGAGCCAGGTCATAGTTATTGGGAAAGACATGAGAAGGTAGAGAGTTCCAGAGCACTATTTATGCATTCCACCAATCCTCAGGCACTTTACGATGATTCATACATACACTGAAAATCCTAACTAACCAATCAACAACAACACCTCTTACCATATGAAATTCATCTACAATTCAATCCACTCCTGTCGCATAACCACATTTCTTACACAACACCCTTGCCATCTCATTTCTTTAACTTTTTTTTTCCCCTATGAATTTTGGTAAATCATGTGATACTATGATCAGAGTTTTTGGAAATTCTATTTTTTTAGCATTTATCGGAGGTTTGAAATGGAACCAACTTCATGTTTCTCATCTGTCTATCCTGAACTGCAAAATGAGGACATTCTTGTGCAAAGAATGTGGGGTTACTTGTTTCATGAGTTATCCACGTGACTATGACATATATATGTCTCAAGGCTTAGTTTCTGATTTTATGTATGCATAGTAATGTTGGACTGTTATGTGATGTTTTATTTACCTGTTTTACCTAGCCTGATATGAAGTTCATAGACATAGCTAGATTGTGCTTCTCTGTTTACAACTGTGTGCAAGTCTCGTATATATAGTAATGGAAGGGTGAATGTGTTTCTGATGATTGAAGGAGGTTAATCGTTTTTATGGTGTAGTATTAAAGGAGTAAACATTTTGTAATGGAAATAGTGCTTGTGCAGGAGTAAAGGCTGATGTGAGTCAGTGGTCTGAAATTTATCATGTAGGTGTGCATCAAGGGTGTGTAATGTCACCATGGTTTTTAATATTTTTTTTTTTTTTTTTTTATGTTTGGGGCACTAAATGAGATGAGAATGAGGTGGCATGACTGCAGTATATTGCTGAATCAGGGTGAAACAGAAAACAAGCTCAATTATTGTATGTAAATGATACTGTTTTGTTAGCTGAATTAAAGGAGTTGCATAGAATGGTGTTTTCTATGAAAAGGAAATGAAATGGATATGGGTAAGAGCAAGGTTCTTGCTTTTGAAGGAAATAAGAATTGCATTGTAATGCCTGTGTGAGTGAGGTTGTGAATGGTGTTAGGTATTTCTGAATAATGATCTGTAAGACTGGTAGTGAGAGAATGTAAGTTGATAGTGGTTTTGCCTGGAAGATGAATGCACGGTGCTCTGAGAAGTATGGTGAGTGGAGAGATATTAAATATAGATTGTACATGAAGTTTATGCAGCAAAGCCTGTCCTAAAGCCAATGATCAATGTGAAAGTTTTATAGTTCTGGCTAGGTGGAGAAAGTATTAGAGATATGTTACTTATGGAGTAAATTTGGAATTGAAAGAATTGTTAAAGAATGAGTGTGTGAGAAAAATATTTAGTGTGAAAAAATGTAAGGAAGATTCATGAAAGAAGACGTCTTATGATGGTATGGTCATACAGTATGTACAGCAAGTGATAGGTTAGTAAATATATTTTTTTCTTACTTGATTGCCATTTCCCACATTGAAGATACTGGACAAAAAGAGGAATGATTTTTGGCCGTGTACATTGGTGTCATGTACATGGTGGTGTCAGAATCAATTGACAGATCAGCATAGTTTGCAGAATGAAAAATTAATAATCCCTTGTAATTGAGTGGAAGCCTTTGTGTACTCTTGCTTGATAATTGTGTAAATATCAAGTAACGGTGCTGCACATTGTAAGGCTGCTGGCTAGATTTCAAAGTTACATTGTACCGTGGCAACATTGCGTGGGCCACCACGCATGCGCGTTGCATGGGCCAGCAGTACCCACTGAGGGGTGATGAGCACCGGATCCAATCTGATGCTCTCATGTTAGTCTATCTGTCTATTGTAAATAATTGGGAGTGTCAAGAACTTACCGTTTCAATTCATCACTCTTCAGTTCCATCACATCCATGGCACAGTTATGAGTAGCCGCTCCCTTGACAGAGACTTGAATCAGCTGGGCCTAGCGTTACAAAATTCAAGAAGGAGTCAGCCATTACACAGTGTTTACCTCTCAGCTCGCACGTTGGATTTCTTACAGTAACCCAGGATACTCTCTACAGTGTTTCCAGTGTGTTACAGTGTCTCCAGGCATGCTACAGTGTTTGTGCAGTGCAGTGTTATAGTGTCAGTGAGTTATAGTGTTACAGTGCAGTGTGGTGTTGCGAGCCGCGAACTCCCTGCTCAAAATTTGGTGCTGCTCAGAGGCTGAGTGGCGCGTTCCCTCAAGCCAGCCGCCATATTACTCTGGCTGACTAAGCCCCACCCAACGCCACAACACATGTACGCATGCAGCCACCTCCACTCGCTCGCTCAGCCGACCTGCCTATCACCAAGATCATTCCATTTCAACTACCCCTGGTGCATTCCTGCATTTAGCTACAGTGAACTAGACATTTCCCTGGCACTCTACAGATCCTAAGCTCTCTGAGGATACCCAACTTAACATGACTCCCGACAGGACAGGCGACCACAATAATGACATATTGCATCTTATAAACTTTCTTCGAACTTCAAGCTAACAAAAGGAAGCTCAACGGAGACTGACCATCGCCTCCTGATACCGATTCTCAACCACTACATCCTGGATGCCGTTGAGAATCCACGCCTACAATGCCTCAAGGTGAAAGTGGCCCCCTACATCTTCACCGCAGTCTGGTGCGCGGGGAAGCAACTCTGTATATCGGACGTCCTGTCTCGCTCCCCAACCAGCCGCCCTAATCCTGAAGATGAGGAAGACTGCACCACCTCGACTGCCCACGTTAGGTGCATCATCGCCAGCACCGCCGCTTTCACCAGCGGCCAGGCAATAGGACCCATCCTTGAAGAAGATAAGACCCTACAGGAGCTCTGCACTGCTGCATCTCGGGATCAGCACTACATTCACCTCGTCCACTACGTCTCCAACTGGTTTCCCACCAACCACTATGACCTCCATGCCTCCGCCCTCCCGTATTGGAAACTGCAGGACAGCCTTTATGCGGATGGAGAATTAGTGTTGTACGAGCCCCGGATCATCATCCCTGCAGCCCTCCGTAGACGCACCTTGGCTCGCCTCCTTGACGGCCACCGAGGGATCGAATCTACTCAACGTCGTGCAAGACAGACAGTATTTTGGCCAGGCATCAACGCCTATATAAAGAGTACAGTAGAAGCCTGCAATGCCTGCCAACAGCTTCTCCCCAGCCAGCAACAGGAACCCTACATATGCGACGACAACGCATCCCAGCCCTTCGAAAGTGTGTCATCTGACTTCTTTCAAGTCACAGGGAAGTCATTCCTTGTTATTGCTGATCGACTTTCCAGCTAGCCTGTAGTTGTTCCCTGTGGATGTGACACGACCGTAGCCAGTCATAAGAATGTTCTATGTCTACTTCCGTGAGGTTGGTGTCCCACTCCACTTACGGACCGACGGAGGTCACCCATTCTTCAGCCAAGACTTCAAACGTTTCACCGACCGCTGGGGCATGCACCACCTCATTACTTCTCCACATTACCCTCAATCTAACGGACACGCTGAAGTGGCAGTAAAAGCAGTCAAACATCTTATCCTCAAGACCGTCCCATCAGGAAACATCGACTGTGAAGACTTTGATAGAGGACTGCTGGAGCTTCGGAACACCCCGACCCCTGCAGAACGCTCCCCGGCGCAGATTCTCTACGGCCGCCCTCTCCGCGCTTGTGTTCCGGTCCATCCCCTGTCATTCACGGAGGAGTGGCAAACTAAGACTGAGGACTACGACCGTCGTACTGCCACCCACACCGACCAGGTTACGAGCCGCTACAATTCTCATGCCCGCCCTAGAGGGTCTTAAGGGTGCATAGCTCAGTGCTAGAGGGTGTTAAGGGTGCATAGCTCAGTAAGGAATTGAAGTGTTTTAGATATCTGGGAGTGGACTTGGCAGCAAACGGAACCATCGAAACGGAAATGAGTCACAGGGTGGGGAAGGGGGCGAAGGTCCTGAGAGTGATGAAGAATGTGTGGAAGGAGAGAACATTATCTAGGAAAGCAGAAATGGATGTTTGAAGGAATAGTAGTTCCAATAATATTATATTGTTGCGAGGCATGGGTTATACATAGAGTTGTACGGAGGAGGGTTGACTTACGAAGGCCTGGAAAGACAGCAGGGATAACCAATGACTTGCCTGTATCTATAAGAGAAGATCTTGTTTTTTTGGAGTAAGCTGTCTTTGTCAATGAATCTCTTGGGGATCTGGTGAGTGTTCATTTATATCCTCAAACAGTTTGGTCTTATGCTTATGATTCCACTCTGTTTATAGTTATAATGTTATCATACGTAACTGTTAAATGAAATGATTAGGTATGACTCTGCTGCCTTCGAGAGGGAGTGCTCAGGTAGTAGAGTAATGGCCCCTCCCATGACCCCTACATATTTACGGTATACTCCTCTGACTACACTTTACTGT
>JAYMFT010283130.1:0-10464 GCA_038088735.1 Panulirus argus | reverse complement strand
GACTGTGATTTTCGAGGTGTTTAAGGATATGGGAGTTGAGGAGGGATTCAAAGACTTTGGAAATAGTAGATGTCAAAACAACAGGACAATAGCTAGAGGGGTCAGAATGATAAACCTTCTTAGGGATGGGATGTATCAAAGCATTTTCCAAGGATAAGGAAAAGTTTTGGTTTTTAATCTGCAATGGAATAGATGTGCAAGCACAGAAGCAAGTTCAGAGGAACACTCAGTACACAGAACAGAGTAAAACACCGTTCTTTTCTCATGGTTTGGGGCTGTTTCAGTTGCTATGACCATTTATTTGATTCATTTGCAAATGCAAAGGCAAAAATATTTATGCCACACAGTGGCTGAATGATAGTAAGGTGAATTACTTCAAGGACTGGCCAGGAAACAGGCCTGACCTAAATCCAACTGATAACCTTGAGCCTACTGTGAAGCAGCGACTACCTGATTCTTTTCTTCATACACATTCACCATTTCTCACGTTAACAAGGTAGCATTAAGAACAGAGGACTGAGCATTAGGGGGAAAATCCTTACTTGGCCCCCTTCTCTCTTCCTTCTTTTGACTACCTGATATGGATACGTATTTTGTATCAAAGCTTGAGGCAGTACTCAAGCAGCTATGTGGTAGTTTTTCCCTAGCAATACTAAAGAATATCCATGACAGCATTCCCAACATGATATAGGACTGCATCAAGAGGAAGGGGAATGTAAAAAAGCATTAAAAAAGTTGCATTGTGTTAATCAGTTTTTTAGGCCACTTAACCATGAGAAAATTTCTTATGTTCAGCTTGCACCCTAACTTTTTGTGCATACTATATGTAATGAAACCTTTAAAAGGGACAAAATACTCCTAAGGTGAACCCCACATCTTTATAAAAGGTCAACTAGTATTTAAGTATATATACAAGAAGGGCCTTAAACCTTCTGACTCATTTTCTGTCTCAAAAGCCTCATTCTCAAAACTCAAAAGAAAATGAGAAGAATATGAAAAATACTCATACTGGAAGGTAGAGAAACCCAACCGAAAAATGCCTTGAGAAAACAACCTTTTCTATATATTACTTACTTTTCTTTGTATGAAAGCTTGGTCCTGCTAAAGGTATAATGTCCAATATTATTTAATTCACTGTGCATGGGACAGCTAGAGTGTGGACTAGTAGGGATCCATCCCTTCCATCATAACTTGGGAGGTGATCTTCACCTGCAAGAAGGTCCCATTGCAGCTAATTCAGTGAGAGTCTCTAAGCATTAGAAAATAATTCTCCCAGGATTGAGCTAAGGGTTTTAATTGCCTGTCACACCATCCGTCACAGTTAACAGAACACCATCAATCAAAGTCAATAGAACCAGTGGCAGATGCAAGCTTTTTGATGCCCATTCTTGACAAGACAATATGTGGGGATGGATGAGTACCAGCACTACTAATGCTCCTCAACTTACAATGGGGTTACGTTCCAATAAACCAATTGTAAGTTGAAAATACATTTAATATTTAATACTGTACATCTAACCTACCGAACATCATAGCTTTGCCTAGCCTACCTTAAATGTTCTCAGCGGCATCACAAGAGAGCTTCGTACTGCATATCGCTAGCCTGGGAAAATATCAAAATTCGAAGTACAGTTTCTATCGAATGCATATCACTACTGCACCATCGTAAAGTCGAAAAATCGTGTCGAACCATTGTAAGTTGGGGAGCTTCTCTAATTAGGCATTATTCTAAGTCCTTACCACTGCATATTTACCTTGTAAGGAGCCTAAACACTAAAAACCTAAGAAAAAGAAAGAAAGAGGAAAGCAACTTGATTGCTTGTGTGGGAGAAGTGGAGGGAGTGTATCATTTCACAGGAGAGAGAATTAATTTATGTACCATATTCACAACAACTTCGCTAATGCATGAAATGGCTAACAAGTATGACAAAAAATCACAACAATCCATATGTTTTAAAGCAATCATCTGTGGCTAAATATACGACCTCATACAGACACAGTGACAGCTTAAAGATTCTATTTAAAGAATAATACTTCATAAACAGTATACATATTATGTTGAATAAAAAACATTCAGTGAACTCGATACAATTAAATACACATACATTAATACAAAGAGTATGGTTGAGAGGGCTGAAGAGGGTGTGTTGAAATGGTTTGGACATATGGAATGAGTGAGGAAGTTGAAAAAGAGGGTATATGTGTCAAAAGTTAAGGGGACAAGAAGAGGGAACAAAAGTGGAGATGGACGGATGGAGTGAATGACATTTTGAGTTCTTAAAACCTGAACAGGCTGGAGGGTGAAAGGTATGTTCAGGCTGAGCAACTTGGAGTGATGTGGTATAGAGGTGGAGACATGCTGGCAATGTACTGAACTGGGGTATGTGAAGCAGCTGGGGGAAACCATGAAAAGGTCTAAGAGGCCTGGTTGTGGATAGGAGGTTGTAGTTTTTGGGCATGTGAAGCAGCTGGGGAAACCATGGAAAGGTCTGTGAGGCCTGGTTGTGGATAGGCGGCTTTGGTTTTAGTGCATTACATATGACAGCTAGAGAATGGATGTAACTGAATGAGGCCTGTTCTTCATCTGTTCCTAGCACCACCTTGCTGACATGGGAAACTGCAAACAGGTATGAGAAAAAATGACTATACACAAAATAATATGTACACTACACACCAAGCATTACAGAAAGATACTTACCCAGAGAGTGTGGAAAAGTCAGAAAAAAGCCAAAGAATGCCATAAAGGAACATTTTACACATTCTAGAGATATGAGAATAATAAGGTGGCCAGATTGCAAGTAGTTGGCAAAGCACAGGTTGCTGACTGACAGATGGCAGACCCAAGTGAGCTTCGCCACTGTCGCTGATTGGGTTGTTAACAGAGGGTGAAAGTTATCACCCTCACCAGAAGGTGGGGGTTTAAGGATTCTGACCCCTGGAGATCAAAAGATCTCTCAGCTAGCAAGACAGATATACCCTGGGGAGAAATAAAAATGCCATGTATGTTTCAACTAACTTCACTTTCTTTTAAGAAGTACAGAACAACTTGCCTGTGATACAATGCTATGTGCTTCAAGGACCATTTCTCTCTGGCTTGTTTACAAAGCTTATGCATCTCTTTCTCTGCCATCTCATTATATGCCTCATATTCAAGCCTCTCAACAATTTTCCCCTGAAAAATAATGAATAAGGAAAACTGTTATCTGCCTAATCAAACTCTAAAGCACAGAGTACCTAGTTGCTTGTAACATTATACATTAAGAATATATAAAAGGTACGAAAATCTGAAGCACTGTCATTAAGGAAGTGGGATAAAATATGTCTGAAGAATGGTACTGTCTCCTCTCTCCACAGCCACCATAATCATCACCTGACTTTGTCCACAAGGAAGCAAGTTGAATTTGAAATCTCTTGAGAAGTTGGATTTTTTCATAAGATTTCTGTTCCCACCTTAGCAAGGTAACATCAGGAACAGCTGTATAAACAACAGTCTCATTTGAACACATCCACTTTAGCTACCATGTATAGTCGATCAAATCCATAGCCTACCATCAAAACATCACTTCATGGCTTACCCTCATTGCTTCATATGCACTTGTTTCAGCCTAATCACAGTACATTGACCCTCATATACCACATCAATCCAATCCTTTCTATATGTATATCATAAAACTCTCACCCTCCTTAACACTCATGTCCCATACCTCAAAGCCTCCTTTGCTCTATCCTCACACATCCTCCTTGGTCTACCAATCCTCAAACCATTTCAGCACACTCTGGCAGGACCCCCTCATTCAGCCTACAGTTTATTATTATCATACCTCTCTCTGTTACTCTCATTTCTTAGGGGATGCATCCCTACCCCTTATGCCTTATACTGTCCTGAAGCATTAAGTTTCCAGCACATTTACACTACTCCTATCCTCTGTATTCAAAGCTCAATGCTTGAATCCATACACCATCAGGACTACTGTACCTTCAAATATATCCATCCATGCCCTCTAGAGTATCTGAATTCTACCACCTGAGTAAGGTTACATACATAAAAACAGCAATTGATTTGTCTCCCATAACCACCCTCCTCCCCACCACTTCCAGCATAGTGCAGAAAACAGACAATAAACAGCATACTAGCTAGTGTTTGGTGATCAATGACAATCACAGTAGTTGCTACACCCCCATTCATCCTTCACCTAATACACAGTCATGCACCAATACCACCTTTTTGAAAACTCATCATGATAAAGAGTAACAGGAAAATGGAAAAGCCACTAATTTATAACGTGATTCTGCAGATAACAAATGGGAATTACTTGACAACCTGAATTTGCAGTTCTATTTCTTGCTTCTCTGTTACACACCTCACTACCTCCACTTATTAAGCCAATACCAAAATATCTTTTACAATAATATTTCAGACCTCTTCCTTTGTTTGCAGGTCTTATCACTCCATCCATCTATTCCCACTGGAATGTACCTCTGTACATATTATCACACTTTAGTGCATTATACAACAAACCTCTGCACCTTATTAAGCTAATACCACTATATCTTATATAAAAATATTTCAAACCTTTTCCTTTGTTTGTAGGTCTTATCATTCCATCCGTCTATTCCCACTGGACTGTACCTCTATTCATATTATCACACTTTTGGGCATAATACAACAAATCTCTGCACCTTATTAAGCTAATACCACTATATCTTATACAATAATATTTCAGACCTTTTCCTTTGTATACAGATCTTATCACTCCATCCATCTATTCCCATTGGACTGTACTTCTATTCATATATTACACTTTAGTACATAATAAAACAAACCTCTGCACCACCTCAATCAATTCTTTCAGCATCCCCTTGGCTACATGATCCAATTCATTAACCTTCACAAATTCTAATATGCTGGTTTCCTAATACATCCCTCATTTCTATATGCAATTCTTATCTTTCCTCTCTAAATCCTACAAACAAATTTTCAATTCAGTTCCACTGTTCAACAAACTGCCTAATAATCCACTTCTCCTCTACTGGTGTTGCTTGGTTCTAACATAATATTGTACCACTCACATCTCTTATGTTTTACATGATGAGAAGACTTGATGATGTCCCCAACAATAAGTATGGATATATATATATAGATATATCTTTTTTAAGTAAAGACAAGTTGAAGTGTAAAAGCCATCAAATATTATGCCTGGTTCAAATGTCCTCTACCTAAAACTGCATCTTCCTTTTCTATATCACTTCATATGCATGTACACTAATAAAAAAAGTACATTACCCAAAATTGTCACACCTGGAAGTTGTCACGTGTAGTTCCAACAAAAAGACTGATAGCACCACAGGAAGGGTCAGTGATAAGTGATGTAACTTTCTCCACTGACAAAACATCCTGGGTTAGTTTAACGTAGTCCATGGTATTTAACCTGCAGAAAAAAAATTAGGATAGAAATTGCTGCAAGAACTTTTTATTACTATTTGTTAAAACCTCTGACCAATACTGTTTGGTATCCTATGTGACATCTCTTAGAGAATTAAAAAAATATACGATGCAAAACATCATATCGAATATCCTTAGATATACAAATGATTTCGGATCAAAAATTGGTACACAAAAGGCTTTTATTAAGAGCATCCAGATGGCAACTCAGTTCAATAATTCAATCATGCATGCAGGCAGCATCAACTAAACTTCACAAAATTGCTTCTCACATCTATGCTCGTAATTCCTAAGTTCTCAAAATACTTTTGATATGTATCTTTTACCCTGAAACTGTGGCATACATCTTAAATGACACTCACCCAGGGTGAAAAAACTTATCCCTAAATCATCTGTTTTTGAAGAACATGCCCAAAAAAAAGTAGTATATTCTTCTCTGTATTACTGTGGGAGGGTACTGAGTTGATGGGGAGGGCTCCAGCTAGCAGTATGGTTGCTCCATGTTTGTATATCTTGATTAAGGGTGTTTTCTTGATGTTATTTCTTTCTACATACACCTAAACTCATTACACACTTCACAGCTTTTTTTCCATCATTGATTTTAAATTATATATTTTTTACACTATACTCATTATTTACATATCATTTACACACAAAACATTATTTACATATCATTTACACATAAAACATTATTTACATATATAAGTGAAGAGATAACTTATTTTCATCAACATTTAAACATTATTTACATATATAAGTGAAGAGATAACTTATTTTCATCAACATTTAAACACTAATACAAGGATAACTATTTTTTTATTATAAAACTGCCTACAATACAGTAGATGCATGGGCCACATGCATAGTGGGAGTGTATGTAGTCTTAGAATTATCTTTAATACCCGTAGAAGGTGTTAAAGATTTTTTCGTTGGTGGATGGGGCTAGACATTAACAGCCTTAATGACCCTGGCAGTTGATAGGCCTAAAGCCCAAACAACCAACCAACCAGAAGCTGCCATATAAATCTGGCTTCCTGTCCTCATGGTGCAATTTATGGGTAACTGTAATGAGTGACATTTTTTCCACTGTGTTTTTATGTTGCTTGTAATATTTATATGAATATTATATTGAGCCTTACCCTAGCAAACCAAGAAGTTGGCAAGCCACAGGGCAAGGGTTAAACACGACATGAATTTCATGTAATTAGATATATGACTTATGCGGATGATATACAGCTGGGGCATGAAATTTCAACAAAATATCTCCCAAGGAGGGTCACTGATATCAAATTATAGAATCCATGAATTCTTCTGAATTACGGACCTGGATGTAAAAGAATGCACAACTGTGTTAAATGCAAACTAATGTACTGAGTTATGTCATTCTCATATTGCTCTTAACAAGGATCAAGGTTACATGAACACAGAGCCACATTAAAGTGATTACTTAGAAAAATTATTACACAAGGTAATAAAATAACACGGAAAGTTAAGGCATAGTGAACTATCTTGTGATGACACAATGAAACAAAACTAAAAATTATGACTGAAGATAACATATTAAATATACAGAGAAACCTTTTGTACAAAGACAAGTAACTCCTTGGAACAAGACACTGAATGATCAAATGAGATATGAGAGAAGTCTAGTAATGCTGAGCTGATGCAGCAGGTGAAGCATGGAGTGAGAAACTCAAAAATAAAAAAGAAAGTTTAGTCAAATGAACACAAAAAGTACGAGAAGTATATAACCCTTCAGATGATGAAAGCAAGAGAGTTAGAATGCTGATAACAAGAGAATAAAAAAGAAAATACAATCCTGTAGGCATATGCCGCAAGATATTGTGAAAGAAAATACGTGAAGAGCTTCCATAAAGACCAATTTAAATATCTGTTTTGGTATAATATAAAGAAGGAAGGGAGAGGAAATCAGAAAACTAAAGAAAATATTAACCGTCTACAAGGTGCATTGTTGTATGAACTTAGTACAGGAGTTAAACAAAGTTGGAGGACATATTTTGAGAATTCAATGAATGCTTCAAAAATGTTTGTTCCACTAATTAAATCAATGGAAGAGTTTGATAATATTAACCCTAAACAGAGACAAACTTATTCAGGAACACCAAGAGGCACAGACAGTCTAACTTGATTCCTAGAAATCATTTGTCCTTTGCCTAAATAGGCCTTGCTTGGAATATGATAACGCTGACTGACAGAAGTTAAATAAACAACACACCATTAGAGTTCCTTCAGTTTTCAAACACTGATGTAAAGGCTTATATGGTAGAATGCATCACCATCAGTTGAGTGGCATAACAAACACTTAGCCAAATCTAAGTAAACTGCTTTTCTAATGTAATTCAATACAGAAAACATTAATGCAGTAAATATTTCCTGCAATTTTAAAAGTTTTCATTGTCTATAATACACTTTCTGCTGAAAACAGTTCATATGGTATACAAAGATTATGTTGCTGGTAGCAGGAGCAATAAAAATATAAGCATGCAAAGCAATACGTATGCACAATATGTGGCTGATTTACAACATTGTTTTCATGTTCTTAAATTTAACCGATTATTTCTTAGGAAACTTTTCCCCCCTCTGCGTCAATATCCAGCTGCCTTATCATATCGTTAGTAGCTTATAGAGGTCTCTTCCATTGCTAAGTGCATGCCATCGACCTGCAGGTCGTGAATTCACAGAGATTCCACGGAAAATACATAGATTGTTGGATGACCTATGTCAGTATGAATGATGTTTATTATGTTTGTCAGTCTTTGAGGAAAGCTAAGAAGAAAAAAACACGATATGTAGAGAAATAAGTGACCAAGAGAGTGATTTTCGGGATATTATGTAAGAAAGGGGGCTGCCTGCATTGGAGATGTCCTCACTAACCTCATGGTAGTGGAAGGAATTATGCAAGAATTATCATTTTCTATCTATGTAATCCTTGGATGATGGGAGGGCTTTGGTAGCAATTGATAGACTTAGAGCTAAGTATTTCCAAAGAATTGAAATCTCCAATATCCTTCCCACACATACCAACACTTGCTGCCCTCACACCTACTTATAATATAGTCTAATGTGTAATATTCCTAAAAGATTCATGATATTCACTATTAACACTGTCTGTGTATGACATGACTAGAGTGTGAAATTAAGTCCAAGATAAAGAAAGAATCAGATCCTTCAATATCCTCCCTACACTTTCCAGCCAATCTCCCTTACACTGACTGGTATAATATTACTATCTATATATATATATATATATATATATATATATATATATGTTCATGTTATTTACCACCAACGCTGTCCTAGCACATGATATGTGAATACAGATTGAAAACACACTCAATAGAAAGAGAGAAACATCATGTCTTCCACTCCTACTGGAAGCTTTCAAATATGTCTTCCACACCCTTCTTTGTCACTCATTTAGCAGTGGACCAAGCCTACACATGATACAATCTTTAAATTAAGGATCAAATATAGACATAACACAGGTTCCCATATATTGAACGTATGCAACAAAAATCTGGTATCTTTGTAGTATTCATACAATATATGTGAACCTGTGTTAAATGAATTTTTTAAACATAACAATGGTTCACATATAGTGTATGTATACAATAAAGACACCAGATCTTTGTTGTATGCATTCATGTGAACCTGTGTTATTTCTGTGGTGTACTGGGTGTTGACATGCTGTCGATGGATGAACCAGAGTATGTGAAGTATCAAGGGAAATTTCTGTGGAGCGTGGTTGTGGACGGGGAGCTGTGGTTTCATTGCATTACACATGACTGCTAGAGGATGGATGTGAGCAGATATGGCCTTTCTTCAAGTGTTCCTAGCACTACCTTATTAAAGTGGAAAACAGCAATCAAGTAGGGAAAAATTTTTTGTATTAATAACTAAGATACTGCCATACTTGTATGTGGCATGATCAGAAAGTTTTAAGACTAAGACCTTTCTGGTATTGTTCGCTATGAATCTGTACAGAGTGGTCAGACAGTAAGCCAGGCCTTTTACAAAGTGGGTCTAATTCGTTTGTGGAATAAAGTTAGGAGAAACCACCATCAGCTGTCTGAAAATGGCTATTGGTTTCTATACCTATGACAATGCTCCTTCATACACTGCCATCTCCATTCAAGAATTTTTGGCTAAAACATACTTTTCTGTTATGCCAAGTCCTCTGTATTACCTGACCTCACCCCATGTGATTTTTTTTTGTGTTCCTAAAAGTCAAAATAAAGCTGAAAGGTAGAAAATTGGATGATAATCCAACCATCCATAATAATAAGAAATCAGAACTTGATCAGTTCACAGTTGAAGACTTACAGCATTGCTTCCAAAAGTGGCAGAAAAGTTGGGACACTTGCACATCATCAGAGGGAGATTACTTTGAAGGAGACTGTTTATAAAAATAATGAACATATGCTATTCTGTAAAATACAAGTTAAGTCTTAGAACTTTTTGATCACACGTAGTACTAACTGCCTTATTGAGAACTAGAATAAATACAATAATAAGTGTACTGAAGCACTACAACATACCTCCACTGATGGGTGGGATGATAGCTACCTCGTCTCCGGGAGAGAGCACCAACCCTTGGCCTGGCTCACAATATTCTTGGTTGAGAGAAATAATTACGTTGTCTCTAATTTTGGCAATCTCTCCAAAGGAACGCACAACCTGAGCTAACAGCTGTTCTGGTGTAGTAACTGCAGTCAGTGTTAAGGCTGAGCAATCCACACCTGCAAGATCACGAGCTCCAGCGAAGAATAACACATTGACTGAAACCTCCCTCTCCGTCATCACACCTGTTAAATTCATAAAAAACAAGTGGGTACACGAAGTGACATTGCAATATATTTATTTATAGTATATCTGGTATACACATATGATTACATAAATTATATATATATATATATATTATTATTATTATTTTTTTTTATTATACTTGATCGCTGTTTCCCGCGTCAGCGAGGTAGCGCCAGGAAACAGACGAAGAAAAA
>JAYMFT010283119.1:0-10464 GCA_038088735.1 Panulirus argus | reverse complement strand
TAGGTTTTATGAGGAGGATGGTGGTCCTGGGTGTCATGAGGAGGATGTTGGTCCTGCTGGGTGTCATGAGGAGGATGGTGGTGCTGCTGGGTGTCATGAGGAGGATGGTGGTCCAGCTGGGTTTCATGAGGAGGATGGTGGTGCTGCTGGGTGTCATGAGGAGGATGGTGGTGCTGCTGGGTGTCATGAGGAGGATGGTTGTTCTGATAGGTTTTATGAGGAGGATGGTGGTCCTGGGTGTCATGAGGAGGATGTTGGTCCTGCTGGGTGTCATGAGGAGGATGTTAGTCCTGCTGGGTTTCATGAGGAAGATGGTGGTCCTGCTGGGTGTCATGAGGAGGATGGTGGTGCTGCTGGGTTTCATGAGGAGGATAATGGTGCTGCCGGGTTTCATGAGAATGATGGTGGTACTGCTGGGTGTTATGAGGAGAATGTTGGTCCTGCTGGGTTTCATGAGAGAATGTTGGTCCTGCTGGGTTTCATGAGGAGGATGGTGGTGGTGCTGGATGTCATGAGGAGGTCGTTGTACACGATACTGGAGGTACCTGATGGTCTCTCTTCAGTGGTACAGTACCTGTCATGGTACATGATGGTAGAGGTACCAGCAGCTGAACAGGTCCGGGTTATCATAGGTTTTCCAAACATGAGTAATAAGTGTAGGTTAGAAATGCTAACTGTTGTAGTGAGCCAGTTGTGTGTTGTGTTATCGTCACGAGATTCACCCAGATGTTGGCCACTATCACTAGACGCACCTCCAGCCTCACCAACACTGTGTTTAGTATCATACAAAACCAGTACACTTCTGTCGTTATCATCATCACTACCATCAGTACCATCACCAACACGACCACACCCACAACCACTACCATCACCAACAGTACTATAACCAACACACAACAACCGCTTCCATCATTACCATAACTGCAACCACCACTACCATTACAACCATCACTACCACAACCAGTACAGCCACTTCCATCACTACCACCGTTACTATAACCACTATAACCACCACTAAAACAACCGCTTCTATCACTACCACTGATACAACCACCATTACCATTACAACCATAACTCCCACAACCAGTACAGCCGCTGCTACCTCAACCATTTCCATTACTACCACCACAAAGACTACAACCACGACTACCACCATCAGCACCACTACAAGTACCACCGCAGCCCAACTCCCAGCTCAAAACATTAGGAGTTATTGGTGGCAATGAATCAAATTATTCTCATTGTAACCTTGAGGGAGGTGGGACTGTAGTGTGGCGTAGTAGGGGAGGCAGAGGTCTGGCTGCTGCTGGGGTGGGGTATTGGTGTTTGTGGTGTGGTCTTGACCCCCTGGCTTGTTTTGTAGTGGAGAATCGCTGTGTGTGGTGTCAGAGGTGGCATTTAGGATGCTTATGACAACAGTTCGTGGTTGGTGTCAGCGTTACTGGGCCCACCATCACCTGATACACATTTCATGCGTCTTTTTCCGTGTTACTCTTCATAAGAGTCATTATTTATAGAAGACTCAGTTATGCTCAGAGAAGTTCGGCTTTTCCTGATGTTCGAAGTAAAAATTAAGGTAAACATGCTTTTGCCAGCAATTACGAAGGACACTTCCGTATGTTTATAGCAATGGATGTTAACTCGTGCGTACTCCATGAAGTCTTCGTAGGTCTTCACCCCCACAGCCCGGGCTGGGCCCAGGCTGCTGGATTGGGTCGTTGGTCGACCAAGCTGTTGGAAGCCGCAGCCCTCAGGCCCACGTAGCCCCCACAGCCTGGCTGGTCTGGTACACTTTGTAGGTACTTGACCAGTGCACTCTTGGACTTCTCTCCCGTGCATCCCATGCTGCTTCTGATGGTAGATGGCAAGGTGTTGGAGAGTCTTGGTCCCCGGATGGTTAAGGTGTTCTGTCATTTTGTGAAGACGGCGCCTTTGGATTTCAGAGGCATTATTTTACAAATTCTTCCATGCCTGACGTGCCAGCAGGATGTTATATCGGTATGTAGGTTGGAACCATAGCCATTTTGACTATGGAGGCGCAAATACTGAAAGTCGTGGACTTGAAGCGAAGTATATAACAAGTATATTCGTAAACATATCTATAGTACTGCTTTCAGCCACTTTACTTGGCAAATCGTTCCATATTTTAACAATCCAGTTGAAGAAAAAGTACTTTGCCTCATTCGAGGTAAATCGTTTGCCCATGAGTTTGTATCCATTACTACGAGTAAAAGTAGACGAATCAAGTCTTAGGTAACTTGATAAAAATTATCAGAGACTTTGATCATTTTTAGTACTTATATCAGATCATGTCGTAACCTTCTCTTTACTAAACTAAATAGATTTATATCTTTTAATCTCGTCTCGTAGGATTTGTTTCTCAGTCCGGGAATCATATTAGTTGCTCGACGCTGTGCTCTCTTCATTCTGTCTTTCTCCAGGTAGGGTGACCAAAACTGAACACAGTATTCAAGATGTGGATGAACCAGTGAACTGTAAAGAGTAGGGATGTTTTCCTTGGACTTACATTCGAAAGCTTTAACTATGAAACCAAGAAATTTGTTTCCTCCTCTCACTGCTTCTGTGCGCTGCCTACTTGGGTTTTAGGTCACCAGAGATTATTACACCCAAGTCTTTTTCCTCATTTATCTTTTGCATTTCAACAAAATTCATACTGAAGATGGCCTTTTCGTTTTCACTACCGATATGTAAAACTTTGCACTTATCGATATTAAAATTCATTTGCCACTTATGAGCCCAGTCCATCAGTTTGTGTGTGTCAGTCTGGAGCTGTAGATGTTCAAACTCATTTGTAGATTTATTTCCCAGCTTTGTATCCTCAGCGAATTTTGATATCTTGCAATGCAGCCCATTATCAGTATCATTAATATATATGAGGAAGAGAAGCGGTCCCAAGACTGATCCTTTTGGCACTCCACTTGTAACCTTTCTTGACCATTAATCACAACTCTGTTTACGGCTAGTTAACTAATTTCGTATCCACTGAAGTACAACCCCATCAGTGTCATGTGACTTAATTTTGCTGGTAATCTTTGATGCGGAACTCTGTCGAAAGCTTTTTGAAAGTCTTGGTAGATAACATCAGTTGTTTTACATTCAGCATCCATGTTGATTATATCACAAAAGATATCAAACAGATTTGTCAAACGAGCAGTTTTGTCGAAAACTATACTGAGGATCGTTTATTAAGTAGTGGTCCTCTACATTTCAAAAGATAGATATTTTACTTTCTCAAAAATTCATTAATACTTTCCCTGTCTTTTTTTTCCGTTTCTTAATTCTCTCTATATTTCAAATAGGGCCCGGCCTTGATGTGGACTTTAGTCCGTGACTGGAGCCTTTAACATAAAAGAAGAATGGTTCACAATTCTATCTCGATTGATGTTTTTCATCAGTTTTCCAACTGTCTACGTTAAATTAAAAGGACGATCATTTCTGGGCAGTGACTTATTACCTTTTTTGAATATGGGTGTTACACTGGAAAACTTTCATTCATCTTGAACTTTTCCTGTAGGAAGTGACGTATTGTAAAGGGCAGTCGAGGGCTTAACTATTTCATTTTTTGTCCCTTTCATTGTTCTGTGATGAAACTTATCTGGGCATACCATTTTATTTGTATTCTTTTCGGCCATTGCTGGAAGTAGGTCTTCGGCTTTTATGTCAATTTGTTTGACGTTCCCCTCTCCTACCAGTAAAACTGGAATCGGGACATGGGTTGTGACTTCGATCGTGAATACAGATGCAAAAAAGTCATTTAATGTTTATGCCATGGCTTTTTCATCTTGAACCAAGCCGCTGTTTTCCGTAATTAATGGCCCTATTGACCGGGTAATGACTCTCTTGCTTCTAGCGTAACTGATATACCTCTCCCGTTTGCACTACAGGGAGTATAGCCTCAGTGTTTTTAGTCTTTCCCAGTTATTTAGTTCCTTTATCACATATGGGTTGTGAAAGTTCTCTGGACACTATCTAAATCTGCAGTTTTGCCCGCCTTTTAAGGTAAAGTTAGATCGCAGCAGTACTCAGTTCGTGAAAGAATTAGTGCCATGAATAATATCATCATTAGTGTTCCTTCCCTTTCTTGAGGGTCCGCAGGATCCAACCTGCCATCCCCCTGCATGAAACAACCGTTGTTTTGTTGTATTCGCTGAAGGTTCGGTCGTCAGACATTATTACTCTGAGGTCTTTCATATAATTCATCTGGTTTATGATAGCGTCTTAGTTTTTTTGGCATTCTATTTTTTTTCCATACTGGAGTTGAAATTTATCTCATTTGAAAAGCATGTTGTTTCCGGTTTCTCGTTTAAAGACTTTGCTTATTTCTCCTTGTAGTCTTTTGGCATCTTCTACTGATGTGATTTTCATACTTATTCTCGATTCATCTGCAAAGGATGAAAGGGAACTGTGGCTAATATTTGCGTCAACGTCAGATAAACGATTGAGGAAAAGAAGGGTTGGAAGTACAGTTCCTTGGGAACTGAGCTTTTTAAGCGGAGGTACTGGGTGTGGCATGATTACAACTACTTGTTATCTTGTAGTATATATTATACAGACTTAACTGGTACCATATGTCGTATGTCAGAGGTGCACTTAATGTTTCCTCTGTGAGAGGTTCCTCTAAGATTACCAGTTGTTATTGAGAGCCCTTGAGCAGGAGGGTACATCCTATGGTTGTGTTGGCATGACCTCTAACCACGCCCTTAAGGGTCAGATCAGACGTCTCGCCAGGACACCCACGGGTTGTAACGGCGTGCTCAAAGCTTGCACCTTCCAGCTAAAGGGACAAGATGGTGAGAGGTCAGTGTTAGTACGAGGAGCTGCCTGTGGTAAAGTACGAGGAGCCACCTATGGTAATATGAGGAGTCACCTGTGGTAATACGAAAAGTAACCTGTAGTAGAGTACTGTTAGCCACCTGCAGTAATACGAGAAGCCACCTGTGGTATAGTGCGTGGAGCTGCCTATGGTAATATGTATAGGCATCTGTGGTACAGTAGGAGGAGCCTCTTGTAGTATAGCACGAGGAGCCACTTGTGGTATAGTATATCAGGCGTAGTGGCTCCGGGTACAGGATAGATTGGTAATATCATTATTATGTTGGTGCCATGCCTCACAGGCATATGGACGTGCACACGACTGGTACAGGAGAGGCTGTATGAGAGAGTACAGGAGGTGGGGGGGGGACCCCCACCCTGACAACTTGTCTGTTTGGGATGGCCATTTGACCCCGGGCTAAGGTCGTCATATTGACCACCACAGGCGCAAGAGACTACTCGTGAACACAATGATAATAGTAAGCGTCAGATTGTACTGTTCCTCATGTTTGTCACAGAGGACGGACATTGTGGTGAGGGCGGCCGTGGTAGATGGCAGCACATTGACTGCCACATCAGGTATAAGAACCATCCTTGTTTGTACCAGCAATATAACGGCTCGTGGGACAACAGTGTGCCAGTGAGTGGATCATGTTGGAGTTCAGGTCGACAAATGACCTGTAGCGGCACAAGAGAGCCGCTGACACACGTCCAACACCTATCCAGGCGTTGGACGACGTATGGCTTTCCCGGTGTGTGTGTGTGTGTGTGTGTGTGACACTCTAGTGATAGGTTGTGTAAGGAAAGTACTCTGACCATTTTGTGTTGTGCAAACTTTACCATAATAGAATTACTTCATGCAGAAGGATGGCAGGATGGATTCTGCCGACCTTGAAGACTAGGGAAGAGAACGCAATGATGATATTATTCTTGGCGCTGATTCTTTCACGAATTGAATATTGTTGCATTTTAACATCACCCTACAAAGTGGACGAAATTACGATTGTAGAAAGTGTTTAGAAATCTTTCACATCCCATATTAATGTAGTAAAAGAACTAAATTACTGGGAACGGCTGAAATCTCTGAGACAATACTCCCTGGAGCGCAGACGGGAGACGTATATCATCATCTCTACCTGGACAATCCTAGAAGGTATGGTTCCCAACTTACATTAAAAAATAACATCCTGCTAGCACGACAGGCATGGAAGACTTTGCGAAATAATGCCTCTGAAATCCAAAAGCGCCATATGCACAAAATGAGAGAACACCTTAACCATCCGGGGACCAAGACTCTCCAACACCTTGCCATCTACCATCAGAAACAGCATGGGATGCACGGGAGAGAAGTCCAAGAGTGCACTGGTCAAGTACCTACAAAGTGTACCAGACCAGCCAGGCTGTGGGGGCTACGTGGGCCTGAGGGCTGCGGCTTCCAACAGCTTGGTCGACCAACGACCAATCCTGCAGCTAATTAAGAACATCATCAACATGACACAGTGCAGTCAACATTATTAAGTTCGAAGTTGATGAGTTTACGTGCAAGACCATTGAACAGTGTTGGGTTGAGGACCTCTCCTTGTGGAATTCCGAGAGCGAAAGGAAACAAGTCATTGAGGGCACCTCTGAATAGGTCATTTGGGTTTGGGTGGTCTGATACGTACCCTCTGCACTAATACAGCATCTAACCCCTCACGCTATGATCTGAAAGTTGTTCAAGGATGATGTCGCTTTTCGTGATGACAGAGGTAGATCTGAAGCCTATGAAGGCTGTACATGTGTTCTCTTGTTGATGAGCAAAATACTGAGGAAGACAGTGGTGTGCACCCTTACCTGGTAGGACATCAAAGAGGTGGAAGGATAGGTAGGGAGAGATGATATGCATAAGTCTATTGAGGATGTTTACACTCCGGTACTTACATATGCAACATGTGATTAGTAGGAGACTGAGACATCTTAGGTGATACCATCATCCCAAGGTGCAGAAGCCTTGGCTTTGAGGACTGCACGTCTTAGCTCGTCGTGTGTGACTGGAATGTCGTCCATCCCAGTGTGATTGCTGTGAGCCATTTTTGTATCAAACCTCTTTTGACGACCGTCTGGTACAGGTAGTGCTAAGCATACTGAGGCAGTGCGACTGTGTTTGGGCAGACGACCACTGCTGCTGCTGGATCGTTGGCGTAGTCCGGCGGACTGTGGTGTATGGGTGGCGGTTCCTTAGCGACGATCCAGTTAATATCCCACCACACCCGACTGTGGTGTGTGCGAGCGTTAATGCCTTGCAAGAAACGATGTCAGTGGTCAGTTTGGACTTGGTCTTTCATCTCTCGGAATTCCCTTGAAACGTTATAAAGGCAAGTTCTTGACCCGTATGATCTTGGTGACAGTCAGCTGCGGGTACTGGAACCTTCTCCCTTAGGGCTAGCAATAGCTCGTCTCTGTTCCAGGTATTCTTACGCCTCCAAGTTCTCTCGTGATGTGTTGGCTGTGCGCAGTTATCACGGATATTGCTGATGACCGCAACCATGTCGGTGGGGAAGGCACTACATGGGTCGGTCCAGATGTAGCATAGCGGGTGAGGCTGTGATTATTGGTGCACGAGAGGAGTCTAGGGCCATTTGGCTTGGTAGTGGTCTCCTTTGGGCAGGGAGGGTGGCGTGATTTGGGTCTCAAGTATGGATGAGTTCCTTAGATCTGGGGGAGGGAAGTTGTGTGCAGTCCAATTTACCTGATCTAATATAGATGTTACGGATGTTTAAGTGAGCACTATTGATGATGATAGTTCAGAGGATGTGATAAAGGTTACCAGGGGAGTCAGGTTCACAAATGAGGTCATGAGGGATGCTGATGTGGACATACTGTAAGTGGCAAGGCTATTTTCCAGTGTTCTTGTAATAGTTGTATTCACATAGGTTGTTACCGTAGGGCTCGTGTGTTAGAGGGAAAGGATCCTGAAGGCTGATTATGTCAGGTGAGTTGTGTTGGGCATCGTAGGTTATGGCATCAAGTCTTTCCTTAAGACTACGTATAGGCTAGCAGTCCTTATCCTCTCGTCCTCGGGTCGTGCTGCTGAATGTTGCCAAAGATCTTGTTGTAGTGGTTTCCTTCGTTTACGTTATGAAGAACACACCAGAATTTGGACTTCTTTCCCCTACCTGCTGTGTTGTTCGATAAGAAACCTTTAACCTGAGTGACAGTGCGTGGCCTTCCCTCTGATCTCAGGTTTTATATCCTCTCCTGGATGTCATGGTCACTCAGGGTCTTACATTGCCGGTGGAACCCTCCAGATCCTTCGTCAGGAGTTGGATACTGGTTTGGCACCTCACCTGCTGCGGCAGGGGAGGCCCGGTCACTAGAGGTAGCCACCTGCTGCAGTTGTCGACGGATGTTGGTGACGGAACCCGTGATGCTGCCCATCTGGCGCTCCTGCCACCTCATCTGTCTTTCGCGACAGTTGATACGACGTGTGAAGCCACACCTGGCAGCAGCGCTACCTCCCTAACAGGGAAGAGGAAGGAGAGAGACCAGGCTTCAAGTGGTGTTCCTCATCATCTTCACTCTGTCTTGTTGGAGGAGAGGGGGGGGTGGGGGATTACTGGGCTAGGATTGTCATCACCTTGGCTGGGATCTTATGATGGCGTGTCAGGACGTGGGCCTCAGGTCTGGTGGGACAGTAGAGTGCCGCGCGGTGACCCTGTCTGCATCAGAGACACGTGAAGTGGGTGGTCGCAGCGGGTGCACGGACATTACACGAGGGAGGTCAGTGAGAGTATGGGCTGCACAGTGTTGTTATGTGTGCCGTATGTCCCAGCAATGTAAGCAAACAGTGGGGTCAGCCGTCGGGGTCGGGAAGTTGAGGGTGGAAAGAATTCCAACCCAGAAGAAATGTGTTCTGCAGGAGGCGGTTCCAGACCCTTCCAGAGGACCACAGTACGGATAAAGGGTTTGCTGTGTTGTGCGGACCGTCGTGCAGAGTTTACCCCCCCCCCTCCGTACTCATAACGTGCTCAAGTGAGAGTATATGGGGGAGGGGGTTAGAGTGTAAATACACTCTGGTCATCAGTTATAACTGCGTCTGTAAGTCCTTGCAAGTTACACGCCGCGTCTACGGGCTATATGGTGTTGGATGCAATGCGCACACCGCCTCTCCTCTGGGAAACTTGGCTCGTACGTCTTGGCACCAGCCCCGACACGTGAGGGTCAGTGTCAGGTGGGAGACTTTTCCCTGGGTGCCAAGTGGGAACGTTCGCGCTGGGCTCCTCCCTGCTTGCGTTCTTTCCTTGATGTTTCCGACATGAGCTCCTCTGCTGCTGTCGTTGACGACGTTGAGCGAACCCATCATTTTCCATGGGGCTGACAGCCGGCCCCTCCTGATCGATAGCATAGGGAATTGCATTTGTCGAAGTGGACTCTAGATCCATCTTTGCGATGCAGTCAGTCGATGTCAGCCGATCCCGGGTTAAACGAACTTTAGATGAGAGTTTACAATACCCAGCAACTGGAGGGGTAACACATCTTTACCGTTTGCTTTTGTGGAACTCGTATATCGTAACTGCGTCAGCAGTGTCCCTCAGATACTGTGTTATACCGTGTGAACTTTATTACCGAGTCCCCACCCCTACACTCTGGGACAGGGAGGTGGGGGTGGGGATGAGGCAGGCCCGTGAACAGTACACCTCACAACGCAAGGCACACCTTCACTGCTCCAGCTTGGGAAACCCACGTTGCACAGCCTAGTACAGCTGTGCCACAGTAAGCAGATCCACAGTACTGTTGCTCGTCTGATACCTCGGTAAGCTTCACGGCAGTGTACCAACTCAGTGACCGGGTCACTGATGGACCTGAAGTTGAAGTGGTTTTCCAGCAAGTGTTCCGGACACGGCTGCAGCTGACCTTTCCCCAGGCAGTGCCGGTGGGCGGAGGGGGAGGCTTCTGCCCGTAGGTTACCAGAGCCGACACTGTAGATCTTGCAGTGTACAGATGATCTTCCTGTTAGTTGACAGCGTCAGAGGGCAGAGACGGGCGTGATGGCCGACATGTAACATAAGACTGAATGGAGTTTCCAACTTGGGAAGACGAAGACGGGAGAGCTGCCAGACACGTATTGGACACATCTTTGTGACCGTGTCCATCATCCTGCCCAACCTGCATGTGTGCATCTGGTCCTCTCACCAGACTCGGTCCAATTAAAGCCACAGTCCGCATCGCTCTCACCACACACGACCGCGAGGAAGAAGACCTGGCAGCTGGATTATTATGTATTATGAACCTTTCAGGTACGGATAGTTCAGGTCCTGTACTGGACAGTATGATACAGTGTCCACCAGAATACACACAGTGCATGTGGCAACTCGTGAGACATCAGGATCCTAAACACTGCAAGTGTTAGCTCTGCTCAGAACCTGATAGACAAACATAAACATTATGGAATCCGGTGATTAAATTCAGCCGCCCAGGGTGGTACTACCGTCCTTACTTCCTGTCTCTTCAAAACGGGACTACCGGGCTAGTCCTTCCATCTTCTTCTTACAAGCACCACACACCTAATCATATATTGCTTATTATTATTACTTTTTTCACATAAGTACTCTTGCCAATTCCTATCCGCTCTAACATTTATAAGCTCATAAT
>JAYMFT010283108.1:0-10464 GCA_038088735.1 Panulirus argus | reverse complement strand
ATTATTCTAAACCTTTTAGTCCCTCCTAAAGAGGAAGAACAGATGAACATGTATAGTATGTCTGTCTACAAAACCAATTCAATGATTTACACTGGTGACCTTCCTAAAATGCTGACTTGTTTACAATAACGAAATTCTACCAAAAAAAAAAAAGGAATAACTTAATCATTATCAGCTGTTTTGAGTTACCTAATATCAGGATTCATTTTTTTACCTAAGAACGATCGCCAGTCTCATAATAATCTTCCTTCCGTACAACAGTTATGTTCAGTACCACACTAATATTAGCGAGTTCACTGTGAAACACCTCAAAAAGCGTAAAGTTCTTTAAGATACAATGAGTCGGTGCATACTATTCTTGAGCTTTTCATCATGAATTCTGCGGGTTAAGTTACCATTTCGCTACCTAGACTAATCCTGGGTACGCGCCTAACCTTGCTAAACTTTGGTTATGCTGGTTCGACTCTAGGACGGCTGCTTAAACAAAAATGGGTACAGTTTTGCTTCCCAGGAAAGAGACAAAAGACAGAGAACTGGGTTTACTTCGGACGGTACGAAATAATTTTTTTTTATCAAACTATACATGCAACCTACTTGAATATGCGGTATGTTCTCACTGAGGAAAATAAGATTCGAGAATGATCACCAGAAAATGGCACCACAACGACAAAGTCTTCACCATCACAAAGAGGGACGCTGGCTTTACAAAGGTCTTGGTTAACACCAATACAGTAATTATACCCCCGTGCTAAAACCACTGACACATTTCATGTGTAAAAAAAAAAAATTCAAACATGGTAAAATCATTTACCTCACTGCCTATGGTACCATAATCTAAATCCACGGGTTTGACAATCTAATATTTCCCTTCGGTGCAGCGATGAACATCATCATGGTACAGTGGTCAAAAATCTCTACTGGTCAATACAATATCCGGGTGGGTGAAATATTCCCAGTCGTCTGTCTGGCCTTGGAAGACGGGAAGGTAGACAATTAAGAATGCACTGCGCCACCCGCAGTCACCTTGCAACGGACTCTTCGTTCTTTTGTCCAGTCTTCACCGGGCTAATAAGGCAACAGCACGTCCACACACTACCACCAGAATATCCTTAAGTTTTGGGTAATCAACATTTCTTTCCCAGGCGAGGAGGAGACTCGTAAATGTCGTCCGCTGTCTAGACATTTATTAGGGAACTCTGGCAACTGCCGAGTAATTCCAACTGACAATGTTTCAATGCGAATACTTCACACTTGTCCAATTTGACGTCTAATGCAGACATGAAAACATGGTTGGCAAAACACACACACACACACAGAGTGCGCGTACGAAAATAATGAGAAGGAAGTGGTCGGTATGTGGGAGGGAGGAGGGGGGATAGGTGGATGAGGGAGAGGGGTATGACCTCATCATGTGACCAGGTGAGGTCAGTTTTGAGGTAGAGCACACGGGGGTAACCTGGGAGTGGCTGTGGTTCTCGTCTAATTCAAGGGCACCCACCTTCCCCTCCTTACACCCCATTTCCGCGTTGTGTCATTCAGTCTCGTACACGGTATGCCAACGATAGCTGTTCTCACCCATATGTACGTCATAACCACACAGACACAATACATCCACAGAGTCGTAAGCAATATGAAGCCATCACAAACATGCTTGTCCGACCAATGTGGAAGAACAGATGGTTTCGTCAGTACAACATTATTTCTTAACTTAAAAAAAATGTCTTAAGTTCAGTTTTAGGATTCCAATAGAAGGAACAGAATTATCGACATGGAAGTCTTCTGGACTTGATGGGTAAAGTTTTAATACTTGCCTCCACTACCAACAACCACCACATTATTATATTACATAAACTACAATAACTAATCAAAATCTACAAACAGTACTGTGCTACAGAAACTTTGACATTCAACTGAAATCTATTTTCTGATGGTACACTTAACAGGGTCCCTCAGTATTTCAACGGCCAAACATGACAAAGAAAGAAAATTGCATCTTTCTGCTCGAGCTGCCGACATCAAGGTTCAGCAGGAGTGAGAGTCATAGCATAACACAGGGGTTAGTGGCCCAAGCCAAAGTGACAAAACTATCTCGAACTCGCCACTCAAGCAGCTGTCGCACTAACCTAATTCTACGGTTTCTACTGATACACTTCTCTCTCTCTCTCTCTCTCTCTCTCTCTCTCTCTCTATCTTGATATAATAAAGCCTTCCTATAATGGCCCAACAGGGCAGGAAATATGGCAAAGAAAATGTTAAGACTTACGAGTTACTATAAATGTTAATCCTGAATTTATGGAGCATATTGATAAGACTAGCGCTTTCAACTGAAAGGCAAACGACGAGTGCTATGATACTGCGAACTTTCAAAAGAAGAGATACAATGTCAATGATCAAACCATTCTATGTATATACAAAGAGTAAAGTAGAATACTGCTGAGGTTTAAGGTATACACTTCTAGCTCAATAAAATACTACTGCATTTTAAGATAAATAAAAGAAGAAGTAAAGCAAAACACTCCTGCGTTTTAATACGCTATATAAAAGAAGTAGAATACTGCTGCGTTTTAAGGTCACCATTTACTCAGATGAATATGAACAAATTACAATGAAAACGAGAAACTTCACGAAGAAAATTGGTGGACTTCAGAGAGAGGTAGTAATATTCAACCCTCAAGATATACAGAGTGAGCACAAACAGCACCTTTTAGACAAAATCTCGTCACAGGCAGGTAAATAATATCTTTTTTGAAAAAAAAAACTTATCGTGCGCAGTACATACTTAATGTCCTGCTGACAACACTTTCAGTCAGCACCACGCGTTAGCTCTGATGTATGGCAAAATATGGAAGAAGCTACGGCTACATACATAGCATTCTATAACAAAACCGGCTCCCCACGTTACCTCTTACAGCGTCACACACACACACACACACACACTGCTTTCATTTGGGCATTAAAATCCTCACCGAACATAAGAAAAAATTGCAATCACTCCACTTTATTCTGAGGGACTCTAACTGTAAAATAATATCAGTGTTCTCAGTGGGATTATACCCTCAAGAAGTTATAAAATCACACATTAACCAAATTCAACGGACGTTACAACGATGGTCAAGGAAAAGAAAACAGTGCCACTCGGTATCCTATGCTTGCCACACACACCAGCCCCGCCAACCAGCCACACATTTCCCATTTACAAAACCACAAAACACAAGTCACATAAGGTGTCCATTACAAACAAACTCTTAATACAAAGTTATTTGTGTCTCCTTAATTTTTCTCTTGTCTTATGTCTACTCATTCTTGCGTTCCTCCGCTCATTCTTGGCTCCTCTTCTAGCACCACTTATCGTAATCCTCCGCCTCTCCATCCGGACTCGTGGCACACACATTTCCTTCCTATAAAGCAGCTTTTATGTATCACTTTTTATCTGCTTCAAAATCTTCTCACAAGAATCTATATAGGGCAAACCTTTCTAAGTACGTACACTTGGCGCCTTGCGCATTGGCTGGGCACCGTTGGAGACGAATAACGTCAACATACATGTATAATATTCCGATAGTGGCAAGTTACCACACGAGTGGGGGGATCTTACCACTGCTTACGTCAAAAGGAAAAGAAATTCATTGCTTCATTCACATATCCCCGACTGCACCTGACCTCTTGATACCACTAGTCGCCCTTGTACTTATCAAATATACCTTGCAGTCGTCGGGGAATTACAAAACACCAAGACTACTTCTTCATCCAATCCATGGTTCAACCGTTCCTGTTCTGAGGCCATTCAGGGAAGGGATCAGGCGTATCGGGTATGGAAAGCCTTTCCTACCTCTGGCTCCCATTCAGCTTTTATCACTGCCCGTAATCGCTGCAAGCGAGTTATTCGTGAGGCGAAGCATTCCTTTATTCAAAGTAAGTGCGATAACCTGTCCTCATCATCCACGGATAGGTCTTTCTGGTCTTTAGCAAAGGGCTTCTCTAACAACTTCTGTCGATCTACCTTTCCCTCACTTTTCCATCTTGACTACACTATAGCTGTCTCTCCCATTGACAAAGCAACTGTCTTTGGTTCCCGTTTCTCCTCTAAATCCACCTTGGATGACTCTAACATTCCCTCACCCCCTGATGCTCCTTTTCCTAATCCTATGACTCTTCCTGTAATCTCTTTTTCGACTGTCCTAAAAGCTCTTCTTTTTCTGGACACAAGCAAGGTTTATGGTGCTGATGACATCCATCCCCGTGTACTGAAAGAGTGTGCTTCTGAACTTTCACCTGTGCTTGCTCGTCTTTTCCGTTTCTGTTTAAAAACAAAAACTTTTCCTTCTCTGACAATATCAATCTCGCTTGGCCCAACTTGGTGTATTTAGTGATGGACTTTCTGTAATCTTACCTCGTTTAACATTGTTCTTCTGTGATTCCTCAAATGTAAGTTTTCCTTATTTTTGTGTCCATATTTTATATTTAGGTTGTATCTCATACTACCCGTCATGATATTGTTAATTTGTATTGCTTTTAGTGTTATCCGTTAATTCTTATTTTGTTTTATATACATGTTGTTTGCGTTTTACATTTCATGTCTATTATTTTCGACACAGTTTCTTCTCCTTTTTTTTACATTCCTGATGATGCCTCTGTGAAAGCGAAAGCTTGGTTGAAATATAATGGATAATTTTGAATAATTGGTGACTGAGCACCCACTTACTAGCAGAATGATATTGAGAAAATTAGGGAACATAAAAAAGATTTAAAACTCTAAATATGCTGTCTCATTCAATTTTATGTGCATTAGAGAAAATCTGCTTCCAACTTATGCTAATTTACGACTACTCGACCTAGCAGTGCACCAACAACGGTTTACTCATGACTTCGGGGGGAAGTTGATAGGGGAACAAATACATTTGGAAGGAAGGCAGTTGGAAAGACTGAGAAAAGAATTAAAGGAAACTACAGCGAATTATAATGAAGTTGGAGGAGATCATGATTTAAGTCGACGTACAGAGGAGGCCCTTCTCAATATTACTGAGACGCATGCTAGGACCACTGAAACTCGCATCATGAAAAACTGTCGAGGCTATATGGAGGCTCACTTGCTACTCCTCAACCTACATACAGTTTCATTAACTTCTCAAGGGAACAGTTATTTGAGGACTGGGTAAAATCCCTAAATCTAGGAATCAGTTGTCACCTAGCCCTTAGATATGAGCAGTCTAACAAGAAGGCGGAACTTTCTATCCTCTATGATAACTTGTGTGAATTGCAAAGAGACGGGAAAATTATAGCGAACACCGATTTGCAAGAACGGTTACAGGTGGAGAGTACCAAAAGTAGACATCGCCCTTCGAAAGGACTACTCACACCACGTCTACAAGAAGCAGCGAAGCAACTGAGTAATAATGAGAGGATCTTTGTCAGACGTGCAGACAAGTCAAACACTTACGTCATCTTTGACCGAAATGACTACTTAGGGAAATGTGAGACCATACTGCAAGAACCTACCAATTTTCAAGAGTTCAAGAAACAACACAGACTTAAAAAGCGCCTTAACTCGTTAATTATAGCCACGAATGCTGTAAAGGGCGACATTAAATTCGATCTTTTAGATGGTGGCTTCGAACCAGGATATTTCTACGGAAACGTTAAAACGCACTAGCAGGGAAATCCTCTAAGACCGATCATCTCCAAGATCACTTTACCTACATACAAGTTAGCCAAGAAGCTGAACTAATTGATTTTACTATACATCCCTGCGACTTATTCCCTACAAACCAAGTTTACTGATATCCTTAGAAATAAAGACCCACATGGCATCAGAGCTTCCTTGGATGTAGAGACTTTCTTCACAAATGTATCAGTGGAGAGAACAATCCATGTCTTACCTTCCCTGAAGATGCCCAGAAATGTATCAGGAGAAATGTTACGTGCCTACACCATGGAAGTGCCTCTAAGAGGTCCGCAACGCAAACTTTATCGGCAGGTAGATGGAATCGCAATGGGTTCCCCTGTGGGGATTCTCTTTGCCTAGGTATTTATGACCTAAGTCGAAACTACAAGACTGAGACCTGAGAACATGACTCCCCAGATTTACTGCAGATAAATAGACGACATTTCTATCTTCATAGATAACTTAAACCCGCTGAAAAACCTTTGGAACCGACTCCAAGAGAGTTCAGGTTTAACATTTACAGTGGAGTTGAATGATAATGGTAAAATCCTTTCTTTGATATAAAGGTTGGTGCCACAACAGGATCTTTCGTCACTGACGTTTACAGAAAGCCCACCAGCCAAGTAAATGCATGAATGGAATAAGTGAAAGCACTCAAAATTACAAGGGGAGTGTCATCGTGCATACGTGAGGAGAGCGATCAAGGTGTGATCAACCTGGCAACTTCTACACCAAGAACTTTGACACTTTCGGCAAATGTTAAATAACAATGGATATTCAAATACTGAATTTTATAGTAGGTCGTTGACAACAGCCACCTAGGGTGGTACTACCGTTCTGACTGAGGAGCGTTAAAGTGGTGCCCGAAACCATCCTACACTCTCTATGTCAGGATTGCTGGTCTTACTTCCTGTCTCATCAAAACGGGACTACCGGACTAGTCCTTCCATCTTCTTACTAGCGCCACACATCTAATCATACCTTGCTTATTATTATTATTACTTTTTCACATAAGTATTCTTGTCAATTCCTATCCGCTATAACATTTATAGGCAACATGATGACAGTGGCAGTAAAATCTGTGGCCCCTAGTCCCCAGTCTCCCAGTTTCAGCCTGACTTTACGGCCAATGAGAGGGAGGGCTCTAGCAGTAATAGTACCGGTCCCTCCCATGACTTTTCCCTCTCTGTGTGACCATCTTCTTTTTCTATTCACTACACCAATATTCGTGGTCTCTCTAGTAACCTCTCCTCAGCTCAACACCATCTGTCTAGTACCACTACTAATATCTTATTATTGTCTGAGACACAGTTGTCTAATGATGTTCTTACTAGTCCCTTTTTCATATCTAACTATAATCTCCATTCACGGTTCCGATTCAAAGGTGGTGTTTGTGCTTACTGCAACATAAACACACTTTTTGCACCCCTCAAGGACCTTGAGTCTCCAAACTTCAATGCTATGTGGCTCACAGTCTGTCTCCCTACTACCAAAATTGTCCTCTATTTCGCCTACTGCCCTCCAAATTCTACAAATTTTATATACTTCGGCTATCTAAACTGCCATGAGACTGTGACATCCTCTCACCCGCAAGCCGAGATCCTGTACCACGGGGATTTCAACGTTCACCATAGGGAATAGTTGAATTCCTCCCATACGGATGGTAGCGGGATGGAAGCCCTCACGTCATCCATTCTCAATGACTTCGAGCAAATGATCTCCCACCCTATCCATATACTTGACCACTCTGACCACCCTCCTAATATTCAGGATTTGTTTTTCACCTCCAGTCATCTAGCTGTAAATACACAATCTCGCCCCCAACTGGCTCATCTGATCTTACTCTCATAAATGTATCTATTCTAACAGCACCTCCCACTCCAGCAGCTCCTTCTAAGCGTAAATACTGGCTCCTGAATAAAACTGACTGGAATCACTTACGTAACTTCTTTTCTGACTTTCCCTGGGTAAATTATTGTCTCTTATGTAGTGATGCTTCTGTCTACGCCAAACGCATAACAGAGATTATTCTTGCGGGAATGGAAGCATTTATCCCTTTTTCCTCTACGACTACTTCTTATCCAGTCCATGGCTCAACAGTTCCTGTTGTGAGGCCATTCAAGCAAGGAATCAGGCATATTGTGCGTGGAAAAATTCTCCTTCTGGCTCCCATTCAGCTTTTATCAGTGCCCGTATTCACTGCAAGCGCGTTTATCCATGAGGCGAATCGTTCCTTTATTAAAAGGAAGTGCGATAACCTCTCCTCGTCATCCACTGATAGTTCTTTCTGGTTTTCAGCCAAGGGCATCTCTAGCAATTTTTTTTGCTCTACTTTTCCCTCACTTTTCTGTCCTGACAGTACAATAGCTGTCTCTCCCGTTGACAAAGCAGCTCTCTTTGGTTCCCGTTTCTCCTGTAACTCCACCTTGGGTGACTCTAACATTCCCTCACCCACTGATGCTCCTCTTACTAATCCTATAATTCTTCCTGTAATCTCCTTTTTGGACTGTCCTAAAAGCGCTTCTTTCTCTGGACACAGGCAAATCTTTTGGTCGTGATAGCAACTATTCCCGTGTACTAAAAGAGTGTGCTTCTGAACTTGCACCTGTGCTTGCTCGGCTATTCCGTTTCTGCTCAAAAACCAAACCTTTTCCTTCCCCTTGGAAATTTGCTTTGATATATCCCATCCTTTAGAAGGGTGACCGTTCTGACCCTTCTAATTATCGTCCTGTTGCTTTGACATCTACCATTTCCAAGTCTTTGATTCCCTTCTCAACTCCCATATCCTTAAAAACCTTGAAAATCATAGCTTTCTCTCTGATCACCAGTATGGCTTCCGGAAGGTGAGATCCACTAGTAATATTCCTATCTTACTAATGTCTGGTCATCATCCCTCAAAGAATTTAGGGAGACATATGTAGTTCCACTTGAAATATCTAAGGCTTTTGACAGGATATAGCATCAGGATCTCATCTCCAAGCTCCCCTCTTTCGGTTTCCCTCCCTCACTTTGTTCCTAGATATGTAGCTTCCTCTCCGACCGATCTATCTCTGCTGGTTTCTAATGGATCAGCCTTCCCTCTTTTCTCCATCAACAGGGGTGTCCCTCTAGGAAATGTCCTGTCTCCTACACTTTTTCTCCTATTTGTCAATGAATTTCTCTGTTCCACAAATAATCCAATGCACTCATACGCTGACGACTCAACGCTGCATTCATCCAAATCCTTCAAATCTGCTTCCCCTTCTCTCATTCGATCTGCACCTCGCCTTGACACAGCTTCCACAATAAACTCAGACTTGGACAGGATATGTCAGAGGGGTACACAAAATCTAGTTAAGTTCAATATCTCCAAGACCCACTTTCTACCCATCTCTCTATCGAAAACTCCTCACAACTCTCGTATCTCTTTTGACGGTCCAGTAATTCTACCTCTTGACTTAATGAACATTCTTGGTATTACTGTAACATCCATTCTTTCTTGGAAAACTCACATTCTGGGAATAGCTAAATCTGCCTCTAAGAAACTGGGTCTCCTGTTTAGATGTCGTAACTTTATCTCTTCTGAACAGTTGCTACGTTTATACAAGGGATTGATTCGTCCTTGTATGGAGTACTGCTTCCACATTTGGGGTGGTTCTAGCTCTGTTTCCGTGCTTAACAAAGTTGAGTCGAAAGCGTTCCGACTTATAAACTGTCCCAGGCTAACTTCCAAACTTGACTCCTATGCCCTACTCCGCAATGTTGGTTCACTTTCCCTCTTCTATAGGTATTACTTTGGCTTTTGATCCCGAGAGCTGGCTGCTTGTGTGCCCCAACGACTAGCTTGACCATACAATACTCGGCAGGCTGCTACTTCCCATGATTTCTGTATAGCCACCGGCAGCTCAAGGGTGTGACGTTTTGATAACTGCTTCTTTCCCTACACTTCGAAGCTTTGGAATTCGCTATCTTCTCATGTCTTTCACAATAACTATTACCTGGCTCATTTCAAAAGACGGGTCTTTCACTTTCACAAAAACTGATAAGTACTTTCCTTGTCTTTTTTCCTGTTCCTTAATTCTCTCTATTTTTCAATTAGGGCCAAGCGTTGACGTGGACTTTTTTCCGTGACCGGAGCCTTCAACTTAAAAAAAAAAAAAAACGAAAGACATGCATATTTAGAATTGTTTATCTTCTTCCCTATGCTCGCTAATTTTCTCAGGAATATTTTACCATTACGTGGGTGCTCAAACGCCAGCTCTCCGCAGTTCATTATTTATTATATTCAAGCTTTCGCCTACTGGTAGGCATCATAAAAAATCTATGAAAAGAGAAAAAGTGCGTCACAAAACTAGGATATGATAGAGAAAACGCAAACAAAATATGAAAACACTCGGAAAATCGCAGCATATAGCACATAAAAGTAAGGGGAAACACTAAAAGCGAAACACTTACAAAATCAAGAAAGGTAGTATGAGTAACAATCTAAATAAACGTCCGTAAATTTTTCTATGCTTCTGTGTCCATGTGTTGTATCTAGATTGTTGCTAATACTACACTTCTTGACTTTCTTAATTGATTAGCATTAGTGTTTCTACTTCCTTTAATATGCTATGTGCTGTGTTTTTTCTAGCGCTTTCGTATATTTTCTAGTTTTGCGTTTTCATGTCATATCCTACTTTTTTGACGCAGTTTTTTTTATTTGTAAATTCCTGATGATGCCTCAATGTAGGCGAAAATTTGAGAATAATTAATGTTGAACTGCTGACAACTTGTGTTTGAGCACCCACCTAATGAAGGAATAATATTGACAAAATTAAGAT
>JAYMFT010283097.1:0-10465 GCA_038088735.1 Panulirus argus | reverse complement strand
ATATATATATATATATATATACTCTATTCTTAATTACCTCAGGTCCAATTTCTGTGCAAGAGTCCTGGTTTAACCCACGACTTTTCCAAAGGTTCCTGCAGCCCAAGGCTGAGCTACTTTTAAGTAGCAGGGAAACGCAGACTCCCTTGGAGTAAGAAGTTATTTCTTGAGAATTTCCTCCTAATGATTCAACCTCTTCAAAAGGTGACTTTTCACTTGCGGTGTAACCTCGTGTAGACGGAGAACGGTAACACCTTTATATATATACACGTACATATATTCGATGGGCACCCATAGCGTACAAAAATGGATGATCGATAATTCAGAGTAAAAGTATCGTGGGGTCTGTCTATAAAGACATAAAACTTTTAAGAGAGAACTGAACTCCTCCTCCGTCAGTACCTTGTGCACGGTAAAGTAAGACGTAGACAGACCCTTACACGTCACTAAGATGACACCAGCCCGTAGTAAACACCGAGGGAAGAGTCCCTCTATATCTACATTCTTCTTAGAGTAAACAGTGACGACGGTGGGTGAGAGAAAACGAGCAATTCGTCATTGAACAATTGTATTTTTGGGTAACTTTTCAGTAACTGTCATTATTGGTTGTCTCTCCTTTACAAGGGTCTCACAAAGCCTCCCTTCCCCCCCCTGTTTTTTTTTTATAAACCGTTTCTTTGTTCAACGAGCCTGTAAACGTTGGGGAGTTCAACGTACCGGTGAGGTTATCACACGTCAGTGGACGAAGGTGCAGGCGTCCAGCGAGGCTTTAAAAGCGAAGGATTCGGCGTTCAGCGAGGGAGTTTTGTAGGATAAGGGCGACGGTGTTCAACGAGCTTGTGAATCAAAGCAGCCGCGTTCAACGACTCTGGGTACGACACAGTCGGCGTTCAAAGAGGGTGATTAACGACCGTCCCAGTAAGGCCGCAAGACGCCATTGGTTGGATATTGATTTCCAGACCGGGTCTGCTTCAACACTCTCCTCTCCCCCCACCCCCCTTCCAACAACCCCTCCCCCTTCCTTCCCCCTCCTCTCCCACCCCTTCCCACTCTCACTCCCCCTCCCCCCTCCTCCTCCTTCTCCTCCTCATCCACTTTATCCACTCTCTCTCTGTCTCTCTCTCTACTGATTCTTCTAAATCCTATCCATCTTCTTCTCTTGCCATTGTTTCTCCTTTATTTCTGCTTGTGTTTATTTGGTTCATTAAACGCCTTCATGTCATCTCATCTTTATTTCCAGGATCTACTCTCAGTTATCTTTTCTACGTTCCTTAAAGGTCCAACTCAGTCTATTTACGTGCTCTCATCCTCTCCTCTTTGTTTAAAAAAATCATCTTCCTTATCGCGTCTGTTCTCCCATCACTTACAAGTCCCGCTTGATTTACAGATAACGCCACTCCCTGCCATTTACACTTCGTGGATATCTTACTAAAAAAAAAAAAAAAAAAAAATAAGATGTGCTACTTCGGCCCCAATTTACACTACCCCTTTATGTGATGACGTTTCCCCCACCATCATCATCACTCTCTCTCCACCATCTGCGTTCTTCCACTCCCTTCATTACCATCCCCATCTCTCATTTACACCCTCTCCCCTCTTCTGTTTACGCCCCTGTTTTACCACCACTGCATTATCTCGTTATTAAGTCTCGTCTTTCGCTACGCATACATATATATTCTGACTACTTAGTACGGGTCCCATTTGATAATATCTACTGTTAATATCTATCTGTTAATGTCTACTGTTAACATCTATCTCTTAATATCTGCTGTTAATATCTACCGTTAATATCTATTGTTAACACCCTTTTTAACATCACCTTCTTTCAGCTGTGCTACACCTTTGTCATTCTCTGTCCTGTCCCAGCTGTGCCTCTTTTGTTATCACCTATTCTAGAATTCATCTCAGCTTAATTACCACTAATCAATCAGTATTCCCAGTTGCTTCTCTCTTATCGCGAATTCCTCACTCGCTTACCTCGATATCTTTTTTTCATCATCTGTCTGCTGGCACCAATTTCATCTTTAGATACATCTGTTTGTTACCACTATTTCCAATAACTCCAACAGAGTTAGTACAATCTTTTTCTCTTCTCTGCTACACATTTACTAATTGCCAATTTCTTCGTGTTCAGAGACTCATTTCGTTATTTTGTCTCCTAGATATTCATTTTCTCATCAGCACTTTCTTCCCTAATTAACCCAATGTTAGATTTTTTTTTCTTTTTTTTTTTTCTTTTTGTTCCTCTCTAACTCAGTTGTTGGTCGCATTCTTCAATAATTACCTTCCTTGCCTCCCATTACGTTTTCTCTTCCCCCTCAGCAACCCACTTAGTTGTCACCAATTTTCTTCCCTTCTTACCCTCCTCTCTGCTATCAAAACACTTCATTCCACACATCAGCCGTTATCATTATCAATAATGAATGCTTCCTGCTCTCTCTAAAACCCATTCTCCCTTAGTTACCCATTTTCTTTATTACCCTCTACTTTTTTTATCATAACCTAAATCATCTCATTTACTTTCAGTGTACCTTCAGCTTCCTTTACCTTATCTATTCTTTCTTTGCTTCTCATCTCTATCGTCTTCCCATTCTTCATTTCATTTTCTTATTTCACGTTAATAAAACAAGTACGACACAGGCCACGTTTTCTGTTAATCTCTGACATTTAAACAATTTCTGGTAAACGAGGACATTGAATTTATGTCGAAAGTAACGTTTTCTTTGTAATGAAAACGGTATATTTTTGAGCTTTGTTTGCACTGTAATTACAAACAAGACAAAACAAACATACGTCTATGTTTACTAGGCCCATATCTGTAAGGAAATATATTTTGCAAGGGGAAACATTATATACGGGATGAAATATACTGCTGTATTTACATGGTCTTAAGATGTTTTCTCAGTCGCTAAAATGCCCACCAAAATTTGTAAAGTTCACATCAGTAATTATCCCAACCTCTTAGTAATGATCCCATCCCTTCAGTAATCATCATTCCAACCCCTCTGTAATGATTCCAACCTCCCAGAAATGATCCCAAATCATCTTCATTTATCTTAACGCATATATCCGTATTACCATGAGCCATTTTTCATTAACAGTCAAAACTCTCTTAGAAATTATATGTAAGCCTTAAAGATGATTTACAAGCCTATCAATTTACATTTTTTTTTCATTAAGACTTAAAGCGCTTTTTATATTCACGTAAGAGCGAGGATTATTACCCCTGTCTTAGTAATGATTTGAACGCTTTGAATAGTTAACTCGGCGCAATGAAACAACCTAATCACTTCAGTAATTACTTGACTGAAAACTTTTGACAGAAATCAAAATATCAAGACAAGAATTCATTTCAGAGCTTACCTGATATTTTCGTTGGCGTATTACCAATACTTATCTGCGTGTTCAGATATAAATCTGAATAATTGGCGATCGTTTTGAACACCTGTGTCATGAGCTGAACGCTCCCCCCCCCCCCCCCAAGGAAAAACAACGACAATGAAGTGAATCCACAAGAGTGGTCTGAATACTTCAGTAATTAGTCGAGTCTTCGAATTGCCCAGCACACTTCAGAGCGGGCCTGAAGGCTGCGCTGCACCTCAAAACAAGGACTCGAGAGCTTCAGAATGAAGCCGAAAGTTTTAGGGACGGTCTGAGCGCCTCCCTGGAGTTCATTATGCCAAGGGCTGATGACGATGAGATGAGATGATGATGATGATGATCCTAACGTCTCAGCAGAAGGAAAGGAACGCGTGGGGGATGGTTGCCAGCATCTAAGAAACGTCTTGTCTTCAAAAGAAGATGGATTCTCTTTCCAAAAGAAACCAAATTTCCTGACTTGATTTCTTCCGATTTTTTTCTTAATCATATTTTCTTTTCTTTTTTCTCGTCGTAATCCGTAGGGAACATTTCAGTCTAAGTGAAAAGTGATCTTTCCCGTATTTTCTTCATATGTGATTATATTGAGGAAGGAAATTTTTTTTTAGCTAGGCTATACAGGGATGGAAATCTTTCGCGGATGTGAGTCTTTACTGAGGGAGTAAAAAAAAAAAAAGCCAGAATAGAGAACGCCAGCCTCTTTCTCCGGCCAGGATGTATATATATGTGTATATATCTCTTTTCCATTAGCGTCTCTGGGGCCATGACAGGACCTGAGAGTCCCGCGTCGATGGGGTCCACTGTCACGCTTCTACTGCGTGTGAGTCTCGCCTTGATCGACCGGAGGAGGATTGTATTGTTTTGCGTCGGAGCTCCCAGTTTATCCACAACTTTAAACAAGAGCTTGAGGGATCAGTCCTCACCTCTCTCTCTCTCTCTCTCTCTCTCTCTCTCTCTCTCTCTCTCTCTCTCTCTAACAACTTCCAACACCATATTTCTTATCTGAGTCACTGCTAGTATCTTATCCTTGCTCCTAACATCCACATGCCTGTCATAGCTCTTATCAGCGTATATCATTTTTCTTAGTTTATATAAATCTTGGACGTCCTTGTCATTCCTTTGTCTGTTTTTAACTAATATTCGCTTTCCTTCTTCGCATGTAACCAGTCTACCAATTCACTTTGTTCTTCTTCACCTTATTCTTCTTCTTCTTCTCTTTCGCATCTTTATCAGACATCCCCCAGCGAGGTAGTGTGTCTGTCCCGAAATACCCGTCTCCTGTAACTTCAATCTTCGTGCTACTGTTCACTGAGTTCCACCTCTTTTCGCAACTTTTTATCTACCTGTTTTCATCTATTCAACACTCGCCTCTCATCTGTTCCCTGTTTATCGAATTTCTTCGTCTGTTTGTTACGGTTCCCCCATCATCCATCATCCACTTTTCCTTTCATCACACACCTGTCTATCTATTCATCTCCTACTGTTCCCTGGTGTTCAGGTCTCTATCTTTATTCTTTTTTGAGTAATATAACTGTCCATCACTATCCCTCCGGCATTCAGCGTCTCCTTATCAAGCTATCCTTCTGCTACCCATTCGCTCTGTTGCGACTCACACATCTGTCTGAGTTCGATTATGTGTCTTTGTTCGAACTCAGTTCAGTGCACGGCCATCTGTCAATCTATGACGACCCCCCCCCCCCCCCGCCTTCCCCGGTCAATATTCGACTACCATCTGATCGTGTGTCCGACCTTCTCTGTGTCCCTCACGTGGACCGTCTGCCTGTGTTTTAAATGCTTGTCCCTATACGACCATCTGTCACTGGCCTGGCGCCCGGGTCACCCGCTTGCGTACAACAACCTCTTGCCTGTGTGCGCGTCCGCTCACCCTGTGTCTCTACCGTCGCTTGAGTGACACTGAAAACGGGGCACACAAAAGGTCCCGTGCCAGGTAGAGGAGACCTGGCGAATCAATAACAGAAATCTTTCTGTTTTTTTTTTTCCTGTCCACCTTCTTGTTTGCTGTCCGTCGCTCTCTAGCTCTCAGCCAGCCGGTCCAGCCATCCCAGCAGCTACAACCCCAGCCCTCAGCCAGCTATGCCGCCTCACCTAGCCGTCCCAGCAGCTACAACCTTAGCCTTAAACCAGTTATGCCTCCTCACCCAGCATTCCCAGCCGTTACAACCCTAGTCATCAGCTAGCCCTGTCGTCCCACAAGCGACAATACCACAACTCTCCCTCCCCCTCAGCCCCCCAAAGACCCGGGAACATTATCGATACGACCCGCGTCACTTTGGAGGCTCCAGAATATCAACATTATGAAATCACAAGTGAAAATAATCGATGGGTGTTACAGACTTCCTCTTCCTTCCTCTGCTCCTAGTCACAGTCCTCTGTCAACCTCCTGCTTCTGTCTTTTGCCGCTTCTCCTCTTCATCCTTCGGGAGCGTACTTCTTTACTAATTTAGTTTCACGTTATCTCTCCAGTATTGACTAATTTCTGTTTTGCCTCTCCCCGCTACGTAATCCCTCCTTTTCCACAGATGTTTCTTTCCCGGCTTTCTCTCTCCCTCACCTTCCCTTTCCCTATCTTTTCACTCCGCTTACCTCTTTACAAACCCTCATTCGCCCCGCCTCTCTTCCTCCCCGCTTCATCCCCCACCCCATCCCCCTTCAACTATACTCTTGCACCGCTCTCTCCTCCCGTCGCAAGAACCATTCAGTTCAAACTCGAGAATCAGCCCGCCTCCTGACTGCCACAAGGATCACCAAGTTCTGTCTCAAGAATCGCGCCGGCTTCGCATCGTCACAAGATTCACTGGCTCCAATTTCAAAGATCACGCCGTCCTTGCATCGGCGAATGAATCAGTCCCCTGTCAGGAATCAAACGGCCTCCCATCTCCGCAAAGAATCACGAGAGTTCCGCCTCCCTCAAGAATCAAACGATCCCGTATCTTAAAAAGAATCACGGAGCTCCTTTACAACAGTCCAACGGAGACGATTCTTTGTAAAACTAGTGAACATTTTTTAAGGGGGGAGAGAGGGGGGGTATAAACGGTGCAGTGGCCCGGGCCATCCCTGGCGTGGCCCGGCCCGGCCTGCGCGACGACGAAGGCCCTTCCCTCACTTCCTAGTTTTACTTATTAATTAGTGGGTCGATCACCTGGCGATCCACCGGCTTCCTAATCCGGGCCTGAATCATTCATCGACCTGCAAGCGAAAAGTCTCGGTCCTTCAAGACGTCCGGATGGCGAACCGTCGGCAATACCACCATCGCCGTCTTCGGGCTCGGGGATTCGGTGGTGTTGACTCTCTTGTTTGGCGAGGCTTCGGGAGGAAGAGATGTTTGATCCCCGTTCCGCTGGCATTAGACGTTTCTCGCGTTTTCTTCTCGTCTAAACGCTGTAGATGAAGACCGTACTTTTTTTGCCTCCAATGTTGGCGTCGGCGTTCCAGTTTCGTTTCCTCTTTTCATCTTGTTTTTGGTGACGGAGCGAAGAGCCGCTAACAACACCGTCGTCTCAAGAGATTCCGTGAAAATATTTGACATTTCGGGTAAAGGTGAATCGGGCGATGCACTCTTCATGCCTCGCTCCCTCGGAGTCAGCATGCGCTCAGGACCAACGACAACACCACCACCGCCACCACCACCATCACTCTCCCCCATCAACAACACTGCCACCGCCATCACCACTACCACCTACCGCTACCACTACTACCACCACCACCACCACCGCCGCCAGCACTTCCGACACCACCACCACTCTTCTCCGTCACCCCTGCCACCACCTCCCCAACCCTCAAAAAGCACGTTTCTCTAGTACGTCAAACTCCGGTTGAACTCATCCAGCAGACTGCATCAAAGACTCCCAACAAACTCTCCACCAAGAAACTTCGGCAAACACCTTCAGCGAACGTCTTAAGAAAAAATAGAAATTCATCGAATATCTTCAACAAACGACTGCATCAGGTTTCTCGGGGAGTCCGTCTAACAAGCGCCTCAGCTAACTGCAACAAAGACAAGTTACGAATAGGTGTTTGATTCATATCACTCTTTCGAGAACGCCACCAGCCAGCTTTACCTTGTCCAGAATGTGATCCAAACGATCTACTTTTCGGCACTAAAATTGCGGAGAAAATCATCCTTAACATCCACTCCAACCCGCGACCAAGACTTTCTCCACTTCCTTCTCCAAACAGGATATCACACCTGCGCAGCTGTCTCCACCATGGCCCCTTCAACACAGACTTAACTTCCACACGAAGAAGACATTACCCATAAGGAAGGCCGAGTCTCCAACATCCACCTGTGAGAGACATGAAAAAAGATATCCCACGAAAGGCCTATTACTCCCGATGACTCCGCCCAACTCATTCGCTCTGGAAAGTTAACCAGTTTGTAAACACCTGCCTCATTGATTCTATCCCCCTACCAACACATGTATCCCACGAAGGACAATTTTCCCCTCCCTCGGTAGGTTCCTCCTCCTCCTCCTCCTCCTCCTCCTCCTCCACAGCACCACCCACTCCTCCCACACCCTCTTTGTCTTACTCCTCCCTTTTCTCTTCCCCGTCTCCCTTACTCCCTCTCCCCTGCCCTATTCTCCTGTTCCTTCTTCCTCTTCCCATTTTCCCCTTCCCCCCTCCTTTGTCTTCCGAATTCTTCACCTAACCCCCACCTCCTTTCCTTCGAACCTCTCCTTCACTTTCCTCCCACACCTTCTCCTCCTCCTCCTACTTCACCTCTCCCCCACCCCCATCAATCACCCTTACATCCTTACGTCTTCCCACTTCCTCTCTTCTCTTCTTCCACCTTTCCTTCCCTTTTCCTATTCAGTTATCCCCTACTCTTCCTTCCTCCTTATCTCTTCCTCTCTACTAACTCTCTCCTTCTTCTCCTTTCCTCCTCTTCCCCTCCTCCACTTTTCTTTTTCTTCCTCTCTTCTTTTCTTTCCCCACCTCCTCTGCCTCCTCCTCCTCTTCCTCTTCTCCTCCTCTTCATCTTCTCCTCCTTTCCCCCATCCCTACTCTCCCTACCCTAACCCCTCCTTTCCTCACCCTCCAACAGCCAGAGCCTCCCTGGTCGGCCCCTTCCTATCCTTGCCTAGCCCCCATGCTTTGCTGAAGCGCTCTGTATTGATCCGTTATAACAACTGTGTGGCCGAAGCATGTAGGGAGGTGGAGGGGTGGGCTTGGGTGCTGGAGGAAGAGAAGGAGCAGAAGGAGGAGAGCGAACAGAAGAGAGAGAGAGAGAGAGAGGCATGGATGGGGTACACACAGTCACGGTACGGAAGCAAAAGACGATAAGGTGTGAGGAAAGAAGAAAACTGATGATAAGATTTTCGCGGGAGGTTGATTCAAGAGAAAGCGGGAAGAGGAGAAACGATGAGCAAGCCTCCATTGACGAAGAGGAATAAGTCGAATTCGAGAGAGATTTACGTAAGATAACAGGATGATCGTAACCATAAATCCTGAATAATGTCGAGGATCTGTGATAGAAGAGGCGAAAGAAAATACGAAGAGGGGAAGCCATAAAAAAATGTGAATGGTAGAACTTAGGAAAACTGAAGAGTGATGTATATATAGGATATATAGGAAGATGAAGGGAATATATCAGAAGATATAGAAAAGGAATTTTTCGTGCGAGGATTCTTTGGGAAAAAATATGTATATTCTCTTTACAATTCGCTTGCGACTGAGTCCATTTGATATTCAGATCATATTACTTTCTCGAAAAGTAACGGAGAGAGATTTTTTTTTTTGGCAGAGACGTCTTCAAGAAAATGGAGGATTAGTAAAAGACGAACTACTCTCATCCCTTTGTTATTCTCTTGGCATTGTGAGACGCCATTACTTGGAACCTCGATAGTAATGGAAACGACAGGAGTCGTAGAAGCAAATAGCACTCTAGGCAGCAGAAATAGTAGTGGCAACAGCAGTGGCAACAGAAATACTCGAAGCAGAAGCTGCAGGTTTAGTAGTAGTAGTAGTAGAAGTAGTTGTAGTATTATTAGAAGTAGAAGCAGTAGCAGTAGTAGTAGTAGTAGTAGTAGTAGTAGTAGTAGTAGTAGTAGTAGTAGAAGTAGTTGTAGTATTATTAGAAGCAGAAGTAGTAGGAGTAGTAGTAGTAGTAGTAGTTGCTGTTGTAGCAGCAGTAGTAGCAGTAGTAGTAACAGCAGTAGCAGAAGCAGTGGTGGTTGTGATAGCGGTGGTAGCAGAAGCAGCAGTGGCCTCACCACGCCCTTCAGCATGAGACAACCAAGCCAACAATCCCGGCTGACGACCTCGGTGAGACCTAACAACACACACCACACTTGTCCAGAAGTCAATTCCAAGTTTCGCCATCTTGATTACAGCTAAGTGACCCCCAAAGTCGCAGGGAGGCAAGCTCTGTCGACAGGGCCCGGCCTCCTCCTTCTTGCCCTTCCTTCGGCTGATGGAACTCATGAGCACTCTAGCCTTTGCACCCACCTCCCCTCTACCCCTTTTCTTAGCTTGAGTACCTGTCTGGAAGCGAACTCGTATTCTGAGTTACTAGGAAAGACCACCTAGGACTCGATTCCTTCCCTCTTTTCATGTGAGAGTAGCCTCCCGGAAAGCCCGCCTCTGCCTCTCCACGAACTTGCCCTCCGAGGGGAATAAGATCAATGTTACTCGGCTATGAACTTCATCCCGGGTATTCTAGGAGGAGAAGGGAACGGATTTTCTTTATCTTTTCTTATTCTTTTTTTTCCCCCTCCTAATGTGAGGAAAGAATGGGTTGGGAACAGACCACGCAGACGGGAAGGGGTTAGAGGTTAGAAGGGGATGTGTGAAGGGGTGAGAGGTTGGGGAGGGGAGGGGAGGGGGTTAGGGGGGTGGTGTTAGAAGCGTGGTGGGGCCGGGTAGGGAAGGAGGAGGAGGAGGAGGAGGCTGTTCAAGACGAGCATATGTTATAAGGCTTAAGCAAACCGGGGCAGGTGAGACAGAGGACCGGGTAGAGGGAAACAAGACGAAGTTTAGGGAGAAACGGAATAGGCTGAGAGAGAGAGAGAGAGAGAGAGAGAGAGAGAGAGAGAGAGAGAGAGAGAGAGAGAGAGAGAGAGAGAGA